>JAUMHM010038077.1:0-15705 GCA_032362435.1 Melikaiella ostensackeni
CTAAGCACACAGTAGTGATAGTAATAGTTTTTAATAAAAATATCATCGTACTTTGCACACTACTTTAATTTCACGAATGCAAACGTAAAGTGAGGTTCGAGGGACGTCATGGCTAAAGAGGCACGGCCCTGGTCAAAGCCCGGTGGCAAAACTTTCGAAGCACCTCGGGAAGCACATGCTGAGGAAAACGAAGACGATCCCATGAAAAAGGGCACCCCGCTGGTGTCTGACACTTGCTTTCTAGTATAAAAAAACTGACTCCAAATATCGCAATTTGCGCGAAAACAAAAAAAAACAGATACTTCTTTCAAATTATAAGTAATTACAGATAGTTCAACTAACTATTTCTGATTTAAATCACTTCATTTTCTTCATTAGAACGGAAGATAATTCAGTTGTATATTTATGAACAAAAAACGAACAATTTTTTATATCTTGAAAATTTTTTAACGGCAATTTTTGAGAAATGTTCAAAGTACCATCATGAATTTTTTCAGATTTTTCATATTATTTTTTCAATAAAAAACTATGCTCCAAATTCCACTGTCGTTAAAAGCTGTCAAATTTCCTTAGTTTTCATCAGATTTTCAGGTTTGTAAGCTATAAAAATTTTTTTGGCATATTGCTCTTTGGCTTACTAACGTACAACATTTTGACCTTTAAAATGATCATTCATTCATTAAGCTACCATTTTTTTTTCACTTACTTTTTTAATATCAAAGCCAGAGGACTTGAATTTTCTCGCCGATAGTAGTTATCGTTATCGTTACCGATTCAAAACGTAACTTTTTCTTAGATGCATTTCCTGAAAAAAGTGAGTATCGTTACTTTTTCAGTTACTTCTGTATTTTAGAAATATATATCCAAATTTGATTTTTACAAACCTTTATTCATATCTTTCAAGTGATAGTTGTTACACTTTCTAATGAAAGTCATAGGTTAGTCATGACCCACATAATGTTTCTGCAACAAGACCAACAGAAATTTTTCGAGGAAACGTTGAATTTTCAACAAAATACATGAATTTTTAAATAAAAAAAGAGAAATTTCAAACCAAATAGTTGAATTTTCAACTAAACAATATAAATTTCAAACTAAAAATGGAATGGTTGAATTTTCATTAAAAAATAAATGTTAAACAGAAAAAAGTGTGACAAAATAGTTAATTATTCAACGAAAGAGATGAATTTTCAACTAAATTAATGAATCTTCAACAAACAAAAAAATGTTTTATCGAAGCAAAAAGTAAAAGAAGTCCTGCTAAAATAAAACAAAAAAAATCATTTTTAACAAAGTAGTTCAAAGTTAAAAAAAATGAATTCTCAATGAAAGAAGTAATAGTTGAAATTTCAACTAAAAAAGACGAATTTTCAACAAAATAGATAGGTTTGAAACCGGAGAGATGAATTTTCAACCAAAAAGATGATATTTTACCAAAAAAGACAAATTTCTAACAAAATAAATGAATTTTTTTTAATTGAAAAAAATATTTTTTGGAGAAAAAGATGAATCCTTGACAAAAAACGTAATTTTTTATATTTCAACCAAAAAATACTTTTATTTTAAATCAAAAACAGTTACACTCAACGAAAAAACAATTTCCCAACAAAATAGTTAAATTTGCAGTCAAGACAGAAAAAAATCAACCAGATTGTTGAAGTTTCAAGCCAGAAAGACAAATCTTCAACAAAAAAGTTGATTTTCGACCAAATAATTAAATTTCTATCCAAAAAAGTGTAATTCTTTATGAAAAATGTAATATTTCAAATTTCAACTAAAAAGACGAATTTTAAACAAAATACTTGAATTTTCAACTAAAAAAGATTAATCTTCAACCAAAAAGGGGTAGTTAAATTTTTAATCGAAAAAATTAATCTTCAACGAAAAAGAGATGAATCCTCAACTAAAAGTGTAATAGTTCATATATTTCAACCAAAAAAATTTCATTTTAAATCAAAAACAGTTAAATTCAACCAAAAAATTAATTCTCAACAAAAGAGTTGAATTTTTAATCGAATGAAATGATTTTATTTTAAAATCGTTCAATTCCGAACAAAATGATTAAATTTTCAACTAAAATAATAAATAAAATAACTAGAATAATTAAATTTTCGGTTGAAAAAATTCATTATCAACCGAAGAGAAATGAATATTTAGCTCTGAAATTATTTTTTGATTTCCTTCCAAGTATTTTTATAAATTTTAGAAAATTTGGAATCTCAGGGGGCAGAAAAATTTCAGTTTTCCTATATTGGGCTATAAATCTCTATGGCTATCTGTCGCCACAATTTGAATAGTGAAAATAAAAAAAAAAAGAAAAACAATAAAATTGATTGATTGTCGTAAGAAAATCTTGTGAACTATATTTCGAAAGTAACTAAAGAAGTAACGATTTTTATAGTTACCGTTACAAAGAAAAATGTAACTAGTTACCAATTTGTTACTTTCTTACAAAAGTAATTTCGTTACCACTATCGTTACCGAAAAAAAGTAACTAGTTACAATAACTAGTTAAAAGGAACTAGTTACTTCCCATCACTGATATTTTCGCAGATATCGATTCTTCTTTCTCTACCTACGATAAAACTTAGGTGTTATCAAAATATCCAATTGTGAAATTATTAGAACAAATAATTTTTCTCTTATCACTGATTTAAGATCGTAAACTCTATAAAATATGTTTATTTCGCGACTTACCTGAAAAGATCAAATGTTTAAACGAATTAAAATTGCTTGAAAATTTCGAAATTCGTTATCAAATTACTGGGAATCTTCGAATTGCCAATGAATGATGATTTATAGAAAAAAATCATAAGTATTAATAGCATTTAATATTACGTTAATTTCAAATTTGTCACTCATGGTGGTAATTCAGTATGTTCTTTTGGGACCCATAAGACTGCCTTAAAATTACTCAACTTCAAAATTTATAATTGATTCTTATTCTTTGACAAATTATAAATAATAAAATGAAATAAGGAATCATTTGTAACATATCACCTCGCTAGAATCGTAGTTTAACAAAAGCTGCCTTTTTCGTGAGTTGAAACGATAGGAAACCTTATGAATTTTGAGGCTCGGGTTAATACTAATCTATTTGGCTCGAATTTGAAGGAGATAATTTCTTTCGGGTATTCGAAAAAATCCGTCGGACATCCGCTGGAGTACCAGATGTCCTGTTTTGCGGACGTTGTGGTGTGTACACATTTGATTGATTGAGTGCGATTGTTTCACCTGGTAGCTATCTTTCTATCTCTATCTTTCTCTCATTACATTCTTGCAACCAGGTCAGAAGTTAATTAACAAAAAGTGTAACATTCACCTGTGCGTGTGAGATAATTCCAGAAAAGAAAGGGTGAAAATTTCTTGTCCTGTATTGCCCGACAAGAAAGTTCAACCGAACGTTTCAATTATTTCTATAACTATGAGGTACCGTTATGCGATATTTGACCAAGTTAAAAAATATATGCAAAGCAAGTAAAAATAGTTCCAAATATGGGAAAAATGAATGCAATTGAATTGCAATTAAATTTTAAACGCAATTACAATGAGAGCGCTTGCCGACCTGTTCAAAAAACCTGTTTTCTCTTCTTTCTATAATGTACCAATTCAATTTTTTTTTTGTAGAATGAAACTATTTCTAGTTTTCTTCTCATACATTCCTCTTGCAGAATTAGCTTGGCAACATAATGAACACCCAATTAATGCTTATCCACTTTAATTCCATGCTGTTTATTATCAAAGGTTTTCATATATAATTTGGCCTTTACAAGCAGGCTTTTATGAAGTAGGAATACTGGATAATTGCATCGTTGAAATAATCATAGGAGATTTTTTGTTACCACTCATGGCTCCTAAAACTGATATTCATAATTGCTATGAAAGAATAAAAGCACACGTCCATGGCAACTATGCCAACGTGACTGAACCAATATTGGAAGGAGATCCCATAAATGATCGGTTCTTTAATAAGAACGGATCCGGGTCAGATGCCCTTATTTGCTGGGCTAAGAGAGTGTTACAATAGTTCAATTGAAAGGAGTACTGTATGCTAGCACTCGACGCTGATCCTATCAAGGGCACGGGTTGTACTGTTCATTACGTCCGGGATTCACTTCAAAAATTAGGAGCAGTACTGAGAAAAAACTCCAAAGATGTTGCAGGTCTTGGTCTAATTCTGCCGCCGACGATGAACGACACACTGCCGCACAATTAAACGTAGAAACATTCCATTTCTTGCTCAATGACATGAGGCTCGACTTAAGAGATGATCTTGAGAAAAGACACTCTGATCTAAAGAAGGACTTGAAGCTCGACTCTGAAAAAAAACACGATCTGCCATCGACAAGTTAACTTCTAAGGTAGATAGGTCTCTTCATTAGTATCTCAGATCTATTCCAGGCTGACGGTCGTGAAGAGTAGGGTGACAGACGTAGAACTCAAAATGCAAGAAACGATAAATGAAATCAAAGTAAGCATCGGAAAGAGAATCATGGACATTGAGACTGCAGTTCCCAATTCCCATGATGCCGCAACCTAGAGCCCATGTGATATTGAATCCTGCATCAAAGAGATCGGTCTACGTACATCATGGATGAAAAAATACTATATTATTTAACATACTAGAAACCACTCCAACGAAAAGTAAATCCTTTGAAGATTAAGATCATAAAGCTGTCATAGTTATACTCAAAGTCTCAAACTCGGACCTTTCTAAAACCTCTGCTAATACTTAGCGTGTTTCTCGCATTCGTGTATTTCCACAGACAATCTCACGGCCGGTGAAAGTGAGGTTCCAAACAGAGGTGCTTACTGACAACCATAAAAACATATGTTGCTCAGACACAACGTCAATTGCGAGCTCACACAAGGACATCGAAATATCCCAAATTCAAACGTCGTTGCAGCAGAAACTGTACATGCAGCAAAAAAGGATACTAACCGAACGCCTAGGGAGAGATGAGAAGGATATTGGTATTCCGTACAGGAATGGAGCGCCGATCATAGTTGCCAGGAAGGTACCAGCAATGACGCAGCAAGCCTAATCTCCTCTTAAACAAGGATGTATTACCAGAATTTAAGAGGTATGAAGAGTAAGTTAGACCTGTTCAAAAAGTCTGATATTATGTTTGATTATCATGTATTAGCTTTCATCGAAACTTGGCTGAATCCGTCAATTAATAATGCAGAAATCTTTGACTGTAATGTTTACCAGATTTTCAGGAACGACCGAGTAGATAGAGTAGGTGATGGTGTTCCCCTCGCAATTGAAAACGATATTGCGTACTCCAAAATCAATTTTTCTTCAGTAATTCATGTGGCTCCCACAATTAATGTTATAGGGGTGAAGATGTATACCTCTCATTTCTTTGTAGTGCTTATATCTACATCCCGCTTAGGATTTCTGTTCCCACATATGGAAGAGCAATTGAATCGGAAACAATGATACGGAATCTGCCTGATAAGTAAATTATAGCAGGGGACCTTATTGTCCCACTTTTCAAAGATCACAATAATGAAATCAAGTTTGATTATAAAGCAGCGCAATTCATCTCCTTCTGTCAAAACCTCAAATTAAGGTAAGTGAACATTATAGAGAATTAATTGTAGTCACAGATACCTAGATCTCGTATTTGCTAATATAGGAACACGTAGGAGCAAAGTTCATGACCCTATAGTGAATGAAGACAAGTATCATCCATCCCTCCTGATAAGTTTTTACCTGAACAGCTCGTTAACAGTTCGTTAACAGCTCAACTTCTAGAAGATCAGTTTTGAGCGTGATACCAAACCATATCTATCAAGGAATGCTTCTTGTCAGGGTGAACTCGGAACATAATGATTGTCATCGCGAAGAATAACAAGTTTAGATTAAAGTTTTCCTGTACTGGCAATTCCAAATTTGCCTGTATAACATTATCAACAAAATAATAGCATCAAAAATCTCTACACACCAACATGGCTTCACCTCCTGCATATCATTCATGCCTACGACGGGCGTATCCCAGGGTTCAAATTTCGGACCATTGATATTTCTAGTAACTATGAATAACCTCTCTACACTCCTTTCTCTTACTTTATTATTAATTTATTTTTATTATTTATTGTATGCAGACGATGTAAAAATATATTTACCTATAGCCAACATACACTCGTGTGAAAGCCTACAACATAATTTAGACATTATCAACGAGTGGTGCAAACTGAATAAACTGGCTCTCAATCGCCCCAAATACAAAAGTCTGTCCTTCTCCAACAAAAATGTGGTACTGCACCATTGGTACCATATTGATGGAATTGAACTGAAGAGAGTAGAAACATTTCGGGACTTAGGGATGTTGTACGACTGTAGGCTAACATTTAGTACGTAGTATATCGACAAAATGATCACTAACGCAAACAAAACCTAGGCTTTCTCATAAGAACCTGAAGACACTTTTAAACGTTGAGACCACTATCTATCCCATTCTTCACATTAATCAGATCGAAACTGGAATATGCTTCAGTCATTTGATCACCGCATTTGAAAAAGCACATTAATGCCATAAAGGCATGTCAAGGACGCTTTTTAACATACTTAGCGTGAAAAGAGGATGAATCTTATTCCCCTTGCGGATTAGATCATCAAGCTTTGAGAAGAAGGATTCAAGTGTTGTCGCTAAAGGACAGATGCAATCTCACAAATATTTTCACTGCAATTAAAATCACAAGAGGTCTCATTGACTGTTCCAAAATATGAGATGTGTTACCCTTCAATGAGCCAAAAGTGGATATACAAACGACACCCCCACCGTTTGATCTAACAAGGGCTTTAGAACCGCGATATCCGCTTCATGAAATGTGTAGTGATATGAACACCATAGTGGTACACACCTTGAGCAAGGATATAGATTTATTTAACATTTCATTATTTGAATTCCCGAGTACAGTGCACAAACTCATAGAACAAATAAAAAATATGTAAATCTTCATATAATTATAAATACCACCTGCGTGCTTATGTTAGGGCGATTTATTATCGGAATAGAAAATTAAAAAGAAAATTAATCAAATTAGTTAATACAAATAAATTTAAATTTGAATCTACTTCAAGTTCTTCAGGTACATGAAAGCTTTTAGTTTCATCACTTGCCTATGCTCCGGGCGCTTACCTGATTAAATGAAAGAAATCTGACCCTCATCTAAATTGGTTAGGAACTTGTTACTGTTTATATACATGATAACTCTCACCTGCATGAAGAGTAGAGGATGCTGCTGTACTTACATTGTAAAACACCACGCAGGCTCTCACCCGCGTGGAGAGTAGCGGATGCTACTGTACGCCTGTCGCAACTATTTGCCTTGAGTCTAGTTTACGCGTATTATACAAGCCCACGGAGAACTTCGATGAAGTTTAAGTGAAAAGTGCCCGCATATCGCAGATCTTTTCAAATATCATTTCAGTGATGTCTTCCGAGTATTTTAAGCCCGAAAAGAAAAAAATCACTAGAGGGATTCTTGAATAAAATTGATTTTTGTAGGTTATGAATCAATTTCTTCCGAGATTAGTATTAAAATAAACTTTTTTCCACCAGTATATGCATTTATATGCAAAATGTGCTTCGAAATGCTTAGTATTTATGATGATTTGGTTGAATTCTTCAAATAATCTTGTAAATCTCGAAAAGTCTGAAAAAAAATTCTAAAAAAATGACTTTTGAGCGTATTACTGAATCCAAAGCATTTATAATTTTTGAAGAAGATATTCAATAAATACACGAATTATATAGCAAAATTTTGCTAATTTTGCTAACTACAGACATGATTTTGTACAAAATCATTGATCAAATTGCATTTTTCAATTTTTTATAACGCTTTAAAAATGTTATTTCTTATCTTTTAAGATTTTATGTTATCAGTTATGAAATATTTTAAATTCAGTAACGTCAGTTTTTTTGACATTATCGTACTATAAAATATAAAATGATTGAATGTATTTCGCGGGAACTTTTTAACAATTAAAAAAGGAACTACGTTGATTTAACAGATTTAACTCCTTTTTTAGTATGATTTTCAGATGCTGTTGTTATGGATACTGTAAATAAATTCATGTTGACATAATTTGTGAGTAAATGTGCTGAAAGCAGTAAGAACGCACGATGAAAATCGTCATCATATTTACATACTACATACTATATTACATACATATATACATATGCATATACATACATACATATATGCATATGCATATACATACTACATTTGGAAAAACGAAAAAAATGTCGAAAATTCGAGGAGAAGTGAAAACACTTGTTGAACAGTATGTAGAGTACGATACAACTGATGACTGTTTGCCTTTCGTGATGTGTAGCAGCTGTTTAAGGGACCTGTACCGTGTTAAAGGTGATAAAGATAAAACGATAAGATTACCAGAGTTTACTGATCACGAACCTTTAAAAATAAATTACGAGATTCAATAGCGATACCTTATGTCATTGTCATATTTGTGAACTTGCTCGAAAACCACCTTCAAATTTTTCGAATTTTGCGAAGGGTGATGTTTTACCGAAGCGACAGGGCATTTTGGTTGAAAAAAAAAAAAAAAAAGTTTCAGGAAAAATTATTTGAAATAAAGAAAAAACTATCATGTGACAAATTTTTGTAATTAAAGTTTGTTAAAATGAACATTTTTTATTGTAGATGAAACAAGTTCACCTTGTGTACAAAGTCGATGCAGCTACTGTTTTTCATTGATTGGACGAGGTTTATCACTCAAGTGTAATCTTACGATACGTTTAGAAAATTTACAAATACTATTATACAAACTGGTTCAAGGGCTACAGAACAAGTGGCCTTGTCCTTAATAAAACGGAAAATTAAAGAAAATAACACAAAAGGTACTTCAACTTTATCATTATCTCAAATGGGCGGTAAGCCTCTTAAAATTGCGGTTGAAGCAAAAACCTTGGGGAAAATTAAAGAAAATTCACAGCGTATAAGTGCAGATGATTTTTCAAAGATTCAAACAAGTCTGCATTTGACACAGAGAGAGACGATTGCGGTTGCTTCAGCATTACGAGTAGCTACTAAAAATGCAAAGGTTGTAGAGCCTCATTTGAAGAAAAAACTTTCTATTAAAAGCCACTGTTTAGATAATTTTTTTCGGGTAAAAAAATTTGATTTTGTCAATATCAAATCTAAACAAGTGTCCAGTGCTGCTGAAACGGTCGCTTATTGTACTGATTTTGAAGGGTTGGTAAAGAATATAAAGGAAAAGCGTTCATTAGACGAATTTCACTTGAAAATTGGAATTGATGGGGGAGGCGGATTCTTGAAAGTATGTGTTTCGATTCAGTCAACTGCGGAAAATAACGAACCAAGTAAAAAGCGGCAAAAATTCAATTATGGTATTTGTGCAAAACGATTCAAAGATTCCGGTGTTGATAAGTTATTGATACTGCCATTAGCAAGTAATTCCCAAGAAAATTATACTAATGTATCGCAGCTATGGTCTGCATTATGCATAAAAATTTTCGAAGGAACTATTGCGACCAACTTAAAGCTTGCTAATGTCATGGTCGGTATCATGTCGCATAGCAGCTCATACCCTTGAACTTGGTGCTATGCATCTAAAAAGGATTTAGGTGGCTGTGCCACGGCGAATCAAGTTTTAATGGAAATGCGTGCAGAAAATTATTAAAAAATGAAAATGTACTACGTTCAAGAAACAGCAGTGTAAGATTCTCGAAAGACGTAAATGCTTTTGGAAAATTCGGAGTTGTAGTACAAGCCTGCTTTGGGAGACATTTTGAACCTTGCTTCAAAGATAAAATTGCTGCTTTCGAAGATAGTTATAAGGATTTGAATAAGCCCATTGATCCAAAAATTCATGTAGTATTTTTCCATGTACTCGATTTTTGGAAAGACAAGCAGATGGGGCTTGCATTTTTCAGCGAACAAACTGTAGAATCTGTTCACGCTGATTTCAAAACTTATGGAAAAAATACAAAGTATCCAAGACTGATCCAGAATATAATAATATGAAGAAAGTAGAATTATTCATTATGACGGTTTGGTAAATTAAATATAATTTTTACAAGCTATGTAAATTCATACTATTCATAGAATACTTAATCATAACTTTTTTCTTAATTAATATTACGAAAAGTCGTTCTAGCTTCAATCCTATGATTTTTACAACTTTTGAAATTGAGAAAAGTTTTTTTTCCATACAAAATTGTAATTATTTCGAACGGTATATTCATTAACTTTTTCGATAGAAATGCATAATTTAATTCCAATAAGCAGCAATATAATGTTTAGATTGAGAATTTTCAATAAACCTCAGTTTTATAGGTTATATTGACAATTTGCGTGAATATTTATAAATTTTAACTCTTAGTTAACCCATTTTACATAAAAAGTATGACTTATTGAGGCTTGAATTGAATAAAAACATATACTTAATAGTATTATACGAACCAATCATTCATAACCAACAAAAATTGATTTTATTCAAGAATCCCTCTAGCGATTTTTTTCTTTTTGGGCTTAAAATACTCGGGAGACATCACTGAAATGATATTTGAAAAGGCCTGCGATATGCGGGCACTTTTCATTTAAACTTCATCGAAGCTCACCGTGGAGTACGTCGACCGAGAGCGACGATCAAGAGTCGGACCGAGTCTTTGTTTATTTATGCTCGTCATTACTGTTAATACAAACCAACAGATCTGAATTTTGGATATCTTATAATTAAATGTATAAAAACTTGACTGATATTATTCATTTCGGTCTGTTTTAAAATTTACAATTGAGATTTTCATCTCAAAGTTTTAAAAGTTTTGGTGTTGTTAAAAAATCGAAAATATGAAAAGAAAGTAATTTATTTGGGTTCGTTGGATGTAAGTTGTAAGTTCAAATCTAATTGCACTTCACGTACTTGTTTTTTAAAGGAATGGATTTAAAAAAATTATTCTTTGATAAATTGGTCGTTAAGTTCTAAATTCTGTTAACGATAGAATCAATCTCAAAAGTATGAATATAAAAATTTATGTAGTAAAATGAAATAATAATCGAAATGAATTCTTGAAATATCTATGAAGATAAAGTAAACTTTCATGTGTAAAAATCTAAGTGAAAATCTGATAAATTATATTACAATAAACTATTGTGTTGTAGTGTGACTCAAGAAGAGTTTGAATTCTGGATCGACGAAGTATGTGCAGTTTTCCCTAAGGAATCGAAGGACGTATATTTCAATCCCTATAAAACGGAATCGAAAAAAAACGCTGATGGTTAATTGTTCGACAAATACCAAAATTTGAAGAGGTGGATTAAATGCCAAAAAAAGTGGAAAATACGACAAGCGAAGTCACTTAAGATGACACGAAAAAGTTGGAAAGGTTGAAAGAACTTTCCGCTGATGAAGTTGCAGAATTGAAAGAATTGTGGAAAACCACTTTTTCGATTCGTAACAGAAAAAAGAAAACTATCCACGAGTACTACCTTGATTATTCTGTTCTGAAAACAGCTCTTGGAATCGAATTAGTGAGAAAAAGATGCTTCTCAGAAATGTCGAATCAACCATTATTAATATTTATTAACGAGGACATATTTTCCAGTTGCACATTGACTTTGCTTTGGCGCAGAAAATCTATTCCTCTATTTTTTTGAACGAGTGGCCCAACATCGCTGAAAAAATTCTCCGTGCAGCTGTGGACAACGCCTATTGTAGGAAAATCGTTGCGGTGAAAGGTAGGAAAAAAATATTGATATTTATATCTATTGCATATTCAAATAATTTTTTTTCAGACGTTCCTGCTACAACATTGGCAATGTTTGCTTTACCTCGCTTGTTCAAGCCAACTCTCGCGCATGCCAAAAGCAAAGAATTTCCTGATACTTGGAAAGCAGGAAAACCAGAAATTGCCGAATGTTTTATTTGGAGAGTACCGGTACAATTTTCTTTTCATTTATTTTTCATTCTTGATTGCTGTAATTCTTTTTTACTTTCAAGTTTCTTCTTATCTTTATACTTGAACCTATACTATAGTATAGTATACTATAGAATACTTTTATCACAATAAAAAAAAAGAAAACATGCAGAATTGTTGAATGTATCAATGAACGAAAACTCTTATCTAAATAATTATTTGATCGCAGAACTTTGCTGATCTGTAACCGGAATGGGGCATAAGGATTGAAAAATTAAGAAGATATGGATCGACACAACAACCAATGGTGATAGCGATTGGAAAGATAGAGAACTTGACTGCAACGTATGTTGTCATCAACGATAATCGCTGCGAGTATCCTCCTCTCGTTGAAGCTGTGGATCTATGCTTTAAGTCATTCTTCGACCTTGACGCAGAATATCCAACTGATTCCAAGCCAGTTTGGGAATTCATACAGCGAATCTATAGAATAGACTTCCCGAAACGTTACAAAATCAGTACGGATGCTCGTTTGGTTTGGAAAAATTTACAGGAATAATCTTTCACGTCGATTTTCGATTGTGAATTGGGTTTGCCACATCGACTATGTCATGCAGAGAAAAAAGTATCGTAGAAAATGACACATATTTATTATGTTCCCACTATAACCTGATCGAACAGTATAAAGTTGTTTTGTTATACGAGGGACAGCGAATGCTCAAATGGTTTTTTTTTTAATTCAAAGTATACGTTTCTGCTAATCATTTGATTTTTTGAAAAAAATTTGCGTCTTTTTAACACTTTTTCTTTCCCAAAATGACGCAAATTTCCTGTAATCTCTGCAAACAGTATTTCTCGCCAACGAAATATCAAATTTATTTGGACATAGACCACGATGTCTCTGATATGAACTTGTCGAATTTTAGGTGCAATTTCAATGACTGCCTTCGATCATTTTCGAGTAAAAAAATTCTGAAAGCTCATTTTGTAAAAGCACACAAATCTGAACAAGAAGAAATGACAAAAAGTGTAGAAAAAAATAGTAACAACAAAAAAAAAGATGAAATCGGAATTTTGTACAATGACGAAGTTGATAATGTAATAAAAGTAGATTATAACAATGAGACGAACAATGTGGCAAATCATGGAAAAAGTGAAGAGCAAATGAAAAATGTTGGTTGCAATACGACAGTTAATCTTACCAGTGGAAGCAAAAGAAGTGAAGGAGATTATCTTATTGATTGCCACAACAGTAACATACCATTTGACTCGAAAGACGATACAGACAACAAAACAGAAAAATCAAGAAAAAAGATTTTCAGTGACTTTACTGCTCAAATGAGTAATCTAATTAATAATTTTGAAAGTTGTTGCAATGGAAATGAATTTGTGGACTATTGCGCGGATGAATTGTCTATCACAAGTTTGTTTCAAAGTGCATTTCAACTGTTGTCGATTTTCAATGCAGATTTCACTTTGACTCGTTCTCAAATTTAGAATTTTGTTTGTGGTTTCCACAATTTCCTCAATAGTCCGTTTATGAACAATTTTGAGCAATTGATTTTGTTGAATATTCGAGCAGAAATGGTTGAGGTAATCGAAAAGAATTTTGAATCTTTACAGAGGATATTTTTGGATCTAAGCACCGAACACAAGCGTTTAAATTATTTAGAAAAACATAAACTGTACATCAAACCAAAATCAATTGAATTCGGTCCAGTGCCTAGAGAAAAAAAGGAAAACCAGAAACAGTCATAGTTAAGGGTCAGTAAATACCTCTAGACATTGTTTTGAAAACTTTTTTCGAATTGCCTGGTGTTTTTGATACAACGTATGCGTAATATTCAGACTTGCTTAACACTGTCAATACTATTTCAAATGTCGTTCAAAGGAAAATGTGGAAAAAACCCATCTCTGATGTTCAAGGTTCAGTAATGTTTCCTTTATATTTGTTTGAGGACGCATTCGAAACTGGTTATCCTTTAGGACCCAATGCCAGAAAACATAAAATGAATGGCGTTTACGCTCCGGTCGGTTGCTTGCCTCCACAATATCGATCAAAGCTAATTAACATTTTTCTTTTGCAATTGTATTATGCAGGTGATCTGTATGATTTCAGTAGAGAACGAATTTTCGGAGAGATATTACTTTTGAATAATTTATATTCAAAAGGTATTACACTAGAATTGAAATACAAACGAAAAATGTCCGTGTGCTTCAAAGTAGTCGCTATTTTGGTTGATAACTTGGGACTAAACAGCATTTTAGGCTTCGCTCAGGGGTTTACGGCGAATTGTTTTTGCAGATTTTGTAGGGTGCATAAATCGGAAACTAAATTACTTTGTTCAGAGTGTGAAGAAAGTTTGAGAAACAAGGTTAATTGCGGGAAAGATGTCAAATTGAAAGATTTAGAAAAAACGGGATTCAAAGAAGCTTGTATTTTTAATAATTTAAACGATTTCCACGTAACAAGCAATAAATCAGTCGACATGATGCACGATCTTCTCGTAGAAATATGCAAGGTTGAAATGTTTCATCTGATTGATCATTGTATAAAAAAAGCAAAATACTTCACCCTCAAAACAATGAACTACCGTTTATCCTTCTTCAGATTTAACGACTCGGACAATCGTCCACCTTTAATATCCCAAAATGATTTGTCGAATAAAAAGATCAAAATGACAGCATTTTAGATGCTTACTATACGTTTGTGTTAAATTTTGGTCTCATTTTGGGCATAGATAGCTCAACGCCAAAACTTTTTGCAAGACTTGTCGAATCCCATCAAAAAATTTACATTAATTCGATTGGAAATTTGTTTCCCAAAGAACATTCTCTTACACATTACGCTACCATTATGGAAGAAATGGGCCCAGTGGTGAATTCTTAGTCAATGCGTTATGAAGCTAATCATTTGCCATTTAAAAAATATAGTAACGTTACTTGCGATCGAATAAACTTGTGCCTCAGTCTTGCGATTAGACACCAGTTGTCTCAAAGCGATTCTTTTCTGCAGCAGCATGCATTCGCTGTCCCTCACGTATCTTCTTCGAGATATCGACCACTTTGCAATGATAAAATTCATCATGGAAATGTGGAATTCGGAAGAATAAAAAGCGTTTGCATCAGTGGAACGACATTGCGAAAAAATGTGATTGTATTGTTAAAAGTTCAGAAGAAGATTCCATCGTTTGGACAAGTTCACAGTATTTGTAAAAATAATTTGGAGTCGGAAAATCTCAATTGTGAAGGTTTTTTACCATGCGTTCGAAGTATTCAAACAGTACTGTTCGATAGTAATTTTCAAGCATATGAGGTACAAGATACCGAAGAGTTTAAGTTGCTTCATTTGAATTCTTTAGCTGGTTACCAAACGTGGAATCGTATACCAAAAAATGATGAAAAGTCATACATTGTATATTACGAATCCTCAAATATGAGTGTTTTAGGTAATGATAAAGAATAGAGTGAGTGTATACGAAAAAATTTTAATAAACAGATGCGTTATAATATGAAAAATCTTGATTATCTGATGAGAAATCCCGTAAAAGATCTGAATATGAAATAAATCTAAAAAATGTCACGTTATCAATTCTGATTGAGGTACCATAATAACGTTGCTTCAATAACAACAAACACAGCAGCTACTGTTGTCATAACTGTCAAAATCCACAGGCTTAACATGGGACTGTGGTTCCCACAACCACAGTTGTCATTGTAATTTTCCTACAGTATAACTGTCACTTTGACCGACGCCGTCTAGTTTCTGCGACTACGCGCACATGAAATT
>JAUMHM010038084.1:0-15705 GCA_032362435.1 Melikaiella ostensackeni
CACGGGTATAACGTCGTCGATATTGATTCTTCTTCCGCTACCTACAACGGAATTGTCTAACGTATTCTCCTCAATGGAAAGGTTGTTATGCTCCATAGCTTGACCTCCATACAATTTCTTAAAAAAACTTCTCATACAGTCCTCCATTTTTTCGAATCCCATACCATTAAAAAATCTAATAAAACATGATATATTAATAATATATTTTATATAAAAATATAGAAGTTGAGGACGAGTTCGAAGAAGAGAATAAACTTTGAAAGGAAAACATTGCATAATAAAATCATATCATTTACACAATCTATATAAGGTAAACATCCCAGTAATCGTGGTGTCAGTTTTCTTGTTCTTTATCTTATTTGAAGCATTAAGATTTCTGTTAAATCTACCGTATATAATTATTGCTTTCCGAGTTACTACTTTAAAAATGAAAAAAGTAAAACTCTAACTTCATTCTTCAATTATACTTCAAAGCATTGCAATATTATTATTGATGTATCATTTAAAAGAGTAAGAGTATTTAAAAGAGGGTATTGTTCAAAAGAGAGAAAATTGTAGTTTTCGAAAAAAAATTGAACAAACAAAAATTATTCTTTTGAAATTTCTTGTTTTCGTTCGAATTTATCGTTTCTTGCCAAATTTTAAAAATGATACGATTTCAACTAATGTAAACTCATTTTCTTGGTAAGAAGATTCTTAGTATGAATTTCTTGATTTTGCCATGTTCAATGATTTCAAAGTGCTGTTGAAACTGCCTCAAACTAAAAATTTCAATCAAAGAGGGTGGTAAAATATATTGAGCGATCAAACAAAAAAAAGAATGTTTCATTCTTCCATAAAGGCAAAGTTTTCGCACTATATATTACAATTACAAAAGAAGATATAATAAAGTTGATATGGTAACCATACCCAATGTGGTGGGTAAACCTTACCACGTGAAGGTAATTTTTGTTGCTGCTCAAAATTACTCGAAAATTGCGGTAACGATTACACGTTATTTTTTCTGTGTTGAAAATGTAACTTTACCTACTATTATTATCTTCCAAGAAAGTCCCAATAGTTTCTTGAGACAAAATGCCGCAACGAATTAAAAGATTCGAATACATTTTTCCGACAATTCACACACGAAATAAGACACTTTAGATTTATGAAATTCTACTTTTTTTATTGTTATACCGAAGGCGAAAATATATTGAAGGCCCTGCATGAATAGCGTTCGTCTTTTATATCCAATTTTATTGCAGCCAAATAAAAACTGACATGTTCATTTACCATCCAGCATGAGAACAATATGTGGGTTTCTTGACACTTTTTATAATTTTGCGCTTTTCAACTTTTATCTCGGGTGAACCCGGTTTTTCATTACAAGTCACGAACTAAGTTACGTGCCTGATGAGCTATAGTCGTTATGAATTTCATACGATGCTTGAAATCTCTCGCAACAATGTTGTAGTAGGCATGAAATAATGTGTATGGTGTAGTTTGGAGTTCGTTCTTTACCGCTGTTGTCTTTAGGCAGCGCTCGAGAGCGTTGGTGGTGACATTAATCGCTTCTGGATGCTTTTTTAGAGCTACCATTTTTTAGAGCTACCATTTGTTGCTTCATAGGGTTTGAGTCGCCTACTTCCTAATGTTCTACGAAGTTTCTTGCAATGCGACAGGTGTTTAATAAAACCTTCCTTTCAGCTGCTGCCAGTACCCTGCTGACTCTTAGATCAACCACGTCTTAATGTAACACGTGTAACACTCCTTGGTTCTAACAACCCTGTCCTGAATCGCTATTACGAATTTCTCCGTTTACGAAAACAGGACGCTATTTTCCAGCCAAATATTGGATGTCTCTGTGTGCACTTCATGTTGATCTAACATTTTGGGGTGCTCAAAAGAGTACGTAAGGAAAGGGATGGCATAGGTGTTAATAGCCCTTTTTTGTAAGCCAAGTTCAGAGAACTTATCAGAACCAACCTCAGTCTTGTAGTGAAGGCAGTCATTAGGCTTCTTAAACTACCGTATGCTGAATATCCTTAGACTCAAGAATACCCAGATATTTTTATGACTCCCCCTCAGGAGTTGCCTAGAAGCGACCCTCGTTCTCGTCCTCTAATTATGCGGTCCCTAATTCTTCTCTGATTAAATGCACAAATCTGCATTTATCTAACCCAAACTCCATGTGGATGTCATTGGAAAACTGCTTTGTGACATGAATCACTTGCTGCAGTTTCTGGTTTGAAGTAGTGTGTAGCTCCAGGACATCCATGTACAGAACATGGGTCAGTAGGTGACCATCCTCGTTATCATGTACCCTGAATCCATGTGGCATGCTATTTAGTGTTTTGCTTAGTAAATTCAATGCCGAACAGAACCATATTGCTCCAAAGGAGTTTCCCTCAAGGATACCCGTCCTAATGCGAATTAATCTATTTATTCTTGGTTGCCCATGATCCAAATACTTGATTCTTGCTCCCCAAAGCACCATCACTCGACCTGAGAAGGTGATGATACGTGAGCAGATCTTGTTAAGTCTTTGAACTTCAAACAAATAGTCATGTGGCAAAGACGGAAACGCTTGCTTGTAATCAATGTAAGCCACGTTCAAGTTTGTTTGATGTTTTCTAGCTTGCGCCATGACCACAGCGTCAGTGGGGACTAGATCTTCATTGCCCCATGCGTTTTAGCAACATTATTTTCATTCCTTCCTTTCCTAATCTTCTTGACCCATTTCTCAAATAATTGCTTATTTCCTTCGAAGTATTTTCTGAGTCTAATTCTCATCTCATTGCTAAGATCTTCACTATTCAGCTTTCTCCAGTATACGCTCGATTTTTTTCGTTAATAGCCACGCAGATCTCATTATTCCACCAACCATCTCCAATCATTCTTCCTACGACCGCAGTCCCCTCTATGATGATTCAAACATTTTCTCAGCTTCCCACTGTATACCTCCTAAGCTTTTGGTTTCTGTAAATTCCAAAGTACATTATCTATTTTAAGTTCGATTTCAACTCGTTTCTGCTTTGACTCATTATTAATTCTTCTTCTACATCTTTGACGCAGGTTTATTTTTTAAAACTATAAGGTCGCGATCCGTTCCATAATCTGAACCTCTCATTACCCTTGGACCTGTTACTAGCCCTCTCAGTCTCTCATCCGCTACAACAAAGTCAATCGTAGCGTGGATTCCGTCCTTTTCTTTGCGTACCAACCCAGTCTCAAAATTCGATTTTATTATATCCATTCTATACTTTTTCTACATTCAGATTCTATATTTAGAAGCTGTAAAAGGATCTGTTATGAAGAGGCAAAAACTTTTAAGTAAGTCGACACTTTTTTTACAACAGCATCGTGCTATGAACGCACAGTAGCATTTCCATCAAAGGGGGCATCCAGCAGTCTCAATATATAACTAAAAAATATAAGGTTCGTCATAGTTAATTATTATTCTATTGTATTTGCTGAAAACTCCCAATTAATTCGAGCTAAAACATAACTCTCCTGTATAAATTAAAATAAATAGTTAGCCCAGTCATCTTCAATCGCATGGTACGTTAATTGTTATAAATATATATCTTAATTCATCTTTCACGTATGCGCAGTAATAATATGAAAGTATTTGTGTAATTTTTTCAAAAATTCCAAATGGCTTATTTCAAAGATAACGTAATTGAAAGTCGAGCGAAGGCAGAATAACGTGACAGAACCACAGTTTTCACCTTTCTACAAATGATATTTTTACATTCTCATCATTTGTGATGGAATGTATTAGATTCATGCGAGCTTGAACCGATCAAGTTTTCGTCAGTTCTCGACGTTTTGAGACACCCTGAGTCAGAAATAAATGGTTTTTACGATAATGTCTGTCTGTCGGTCTGTCTGTTGGCTGACGGCGCGATAACTTTCGAAGGAGTTTTCTAATTTAAACTTCCTTTTGCACACTGGTATGTGGTCCGAAAAGACAGGTCAAGTACGTTTGAAAGCCTTTTACTGCCAATATTCATGGCGTTAGCCGTGAAAAATCAAACTGAGAAAAGTAATAATTCAACTATTCCACAAAACCACGCTAGATACGATAAATAGACAAGAAATCAAAATTTTCTCTTTCTGAAAGTTCTATACAAAATTGCTTTCAACCGTTTTTCAATAGGTATAATAGTTTTCGTTCTGAACATGGCAAATACCATTAGAAAATGAAAAATACAAATTTATAGCTAAGCAATAAAAAATAAAGTGAAAGCTCCAAGAGAAAAATTTCTCACCTTAAAAAGACCTGCAAAATTGCCTTTAACCATTTTCTATATCTATATTTCACTCCTGAACTGTCAATAATAAAATTGAAATATTCACAAAAAGTATTTTTGTTACTTATGTCGGCTCTGGAACTTGCCAATTTTTTTATTACCAATGCAAAACATATATTTTTAGCAATTTTTTTTAATTAAGATTTTCTCATGGTTTCTCAAATACTGCAAATTTTTGCTGGAAAGGATTCGATTTATATGTATTTTCTTTAATTTTTTTTGCTTTGTTTCACAATTCTTCAGCTGAGTGTAAAAAGATAATGTAAAATGACGATGTTCTAAAATTTAAAGTAAGCTCAAGCAATGTCGAGCACGAGGCGCGAGTGTCATGATTAGCATGTATTCCACAAACCCGAAGGAGTTTTAAGAAAGTTATGTCTACATGTTCACCTAATGTTTGAACATGAAAATAATTGTGTTGATTATCCAGGACCAAGCGTGTAGCGCGAGACACATAACTTGCCAAGCGCGCAGCGCGAGGCTCATTACGCGCATCCTAGGCGAGTTCAAACTTCGCGTGTAGTTCGGCAAGCGCAGCGCGCGATAAGAATGTGCCCGCGCAGAGGGCAGATTTTTTCAAAGAATTTTCGTACTTATAAACAAGTGTGTACTTGTATTATGGGCAATAGGAAATGCTTTATTGTGGTAGAAACTGTGTCTTCTTCGATTCATTTCTGAGGAGTAATTTTTAAAAAATATAGAGCTAGTTTACAGTAGCCTTCGATCAAAATAGTAATATAAAATATCATTTATAATAATAGTGCTTTTATCAACACCTCCAAAGTAATTATTTGACGAATCGTCTTATTGGAGAAAGAAAAAAAGCGATACAAGTGAGCATCAAGGAAATATTATACAAAAAGAGTGGCAGGTATCCCCGACCACCTAAAAAATCGTAATATTTTGAAGTTTTATCATAATTGAATAATGGAAAATGTATTTCTTGAATCAAAATTGCAATATTTTATACATGGTAACAGAAATACGCATTAAAAATAAGAAAACCATTAGAGATTACTGTGTTAACGAAAAAAGGTTATTTATAAGGTCTTGACAGAAATAAATGAAACCAAACATGAAAAAAACTGGCTAAGGCTACCAGACTGTGATATGTTACAGAAAAACTGCCATAAATAATTAAGAACCGCTGCAAAGTAGTTTGGTGGTCGTATTTACTATATGGTGTGTCTTTAATTGTGATCATTTCATGAACACTGTACTTCCTGATAGATGGTTGTTCTTCTTTAAAGAATTAATTCTACGACATGAAGCGGGCTGATATATTTTCTATGACCATGATAAAAGACTGCTATGATGAAAGTATTTTGGATCGTAAAAGGAGCCTGACGGGGTGGAAAAGGCGGTTTCGCCTGCGTTTTTAAATTATTTATTGTTCTTTGCTTATTTCTCATTGCTTATTATGATTTATTGTTTAATGCTCATTTTTGATGAATTCTAAAAGAAGAAAAAGTTCAATAGATTCATTCAATCAAAACGAATGAATTTTATGCTTAAAACATTGTAGTATTTCACAAGTGGAGATTTTTTTCTCCTTTAAACGTTAAGCAAATTGACAAATCTGTATATATCTTAATTTTATTTTGTCATACAGGCCTGTCAAGTACACCAATCGATTCATCTCATCATAACGAATAAATTTGGTAATTACAGTATTTTCCGAAATTTAAGAAAGTTTCTCTCTCACAAACGTTAGAAAAATTTACAAATCTGTACGTATCATAACTTCGCTTTTGTCATAGAATTCTTCTAAGTACATCAATTGATTCGTGTTGTCAAAATGAACAAGTTTGGTGGTCATTACGTTGTTATATTTCTAATATTTAAAAAGAAAATTACTTACAAACGGAACATTAAACATTTCAAAATTCCTAAAGATGAAAATTTGTATATAGAGATATCTATAAACATTATATGGTATCATATCAACTAAATACCACCCCGTGTTCAAAATAAATCGGGTCAAAGAGCCTGGTATTACTGCTAGTACTGTGATGAAAATTTTTAAATTTCTAATCTTATAATTTTATTTTATGTCATTCTCACGATATTTAATGAATGAATCTCGAAACATTTCGTTAAAAAAAGATGTGTTTCATTTCAATGCACGTATACATTTTTTCCCCCTATTATAATCAAAATTGCAGAAAAATTTACATCTAAAACGATTTTTAAAAAAAGTATAAAATCGCCAAAAAAAATATTTATTCCTATCCAATCCGGCCTTGAACTTCAACAATAATGGGAATTATTCAGGACTATATTTCCTTCAAATTTCATGAAAAAATAAAGTTTGAAAATGTTCATCGTTACAAAGCTTTCTCTATGAGGAGGCAATATGTGAATTTATCAAACATAAATTGAAGGTCACGGTTCCAAAGTGAATTTAGATCTCACAATCAAAATCTATGCAATATTTCTTGGGGACAACATAATTTTGCCGAATAAACAGAATCTCGAATGTTTAAAAATACCGAAAAAATAATTACCGAAATAAAAAATTTGCGAAAATTAAAATTTTCCGAAATTTGAAATTACCAAAGATAAATAAAACTACCAAAAATATATATTAGCGAAATCGAAATATTCCGAAAGTGAAAAGTAACGAAACTAGAGAAATTCAGAAATTTTAAATTACCGAAAATTCAAATTTCCGAAAAAAATTTAAAAAATTTTGTATCTGTTAGAATAATACTTTATTTTATGTACGGAAATTTGAAATTTCGAAATTTCGAAAACTCGGGTTTCAAAATTTCGGCAATTATGCTATTGCGGGAATTTAATAATTTCGGTAACTTCAAACTACTGAATTTTTCTAGTTTCGTTTATTTTCATTTTCGGAATATTTCAATTTCTTTAATAATTATTTTTCGTAGTTTTATTTATCTTCCGTAATTTGGAATTTATGAAAACATCGTTCTCCAAGAATAATCTATTTCGGTAATTATACTTTTGGTATTTTCTAGCATTAGAGATTCTGCTCCTTCGGCAAAATTATGTTGTCCCATTGAGACCGGATTGTCTTTTAATTTAATGAGAGATAAAGTCCGTATTTTTGACATTTCGCTTTGGGACACTTCTGAACGATAAGAGTGTTGATTTGTCATCGCAGAGAATAAAGTAATAGATATAATCAAACATAATGAAAATTAATAAGTCAAACATAATAAAAATTAATAAGTCAAATATTTAACAAACAAGCATCATCAAAATTCAGAAAAACAATTACGAAACATATATCATGTATGCTGAATTATATGATTAAGAAAAACCTTGAAATACTGATAAGATTTTTGTCACATTTACTGCTTTCTAATTTTGAAGAGTCTAGGCTCACCTATTTGATTATCATTCAATCACTGAAGTTTTTTAAGATTCACACTGAGTCGAATAAACGTGAAATATTTATTTTCTTAAAATGTTGATGATCATTTCTAAATTATGAGACCTTTTTTTCAGAGCGCAAATACTTCTTCTCTATTTTAACTAACGATCGCAATTGAGGAATAATCAAAAATGATCAAACCCGTTACACTATCCAAAAGATTGCTAAGCCGATCAATTAAAATTTTGTCATCGTGACGCAAGAGCATCTGGTGCACCTAATCTCTCATTTTCTTCAGAGCTAATAATATTGAACCGAAGTTGAATGGAGAAGCAAAATTTAAATTTCTGAAGTAAGATCCAAGTTACAGTTCATAATATCTTTAACAATTAGTTGTTAATTTTATTTACCGACTGAATCTTTACTTCTACAGGAGGAAATATTAACGTTGATTGTGAATTCGATACAGAACGTGAAAAATGTATATTATATCAAATAATATTTTACTACATTCAGGAAAAATTATATGCAGAAAGTAATTACTTTTCACTGGAGGAGAGTGTGTGCCTCACATAGTAAGGTGCGTGAATTATTTTTCAGTTTGATGTTTTCTACCTACTAAGATGCACACATAGATGAATTTAAAATTAACTGAAAGCTGCTGTTTCCAATAGAAATTAAATGAAATTTTCAAGCATTCGAGTTCCATACCGAAGATAGATAATTTTGAAGTGACCCAATTTTAAATTCGCAAAATAAAAAAACAAGAAAATCGAGAAAAGTAACTAAAATGAGAAATAGTGTAATTTTATAACAATATAGAACTTTATTTGATAATGGTTATAACTTCAGTTTTGTTGGATGTTGACCCGACACAGCAAGGCTGATTGCTAGAGCCGAAACTGCCGGGCGATGGGGTCGCCTGGGAATTACTATTACAAGATAATAACAATTCTTCTCAGTATAGATATGTATTAGTGATAAATTTGACGTGGCTATTGTTTTACAGAAAGCCAGTGTCTCAGTGAGAGCAATCTTTACTAGTGGTCACCTGAAAAAGAGGACTAAGTATTTCGTGAAGTATGTGGATGAGGATACTGATTATGTGGATTTTGATAGTGTGGGTATCGATTACGTGGATGCTGTAGATTCACTTGGTTACGTAAATATGGGCCCATGTATGATTTGATCCACGTATGGTATGTGTTGTTATCATTCACGCGTACAAAAACATCAGGACTAGTAAGACCCGTAGCGCTTCCAGGAAACAGGAGGACACCAACCAGTTCCTCATCCAGAACTAAAGCAGAACCGACATCCACATGCGCAAGGTCTCTTTCTTCAGATGATATAATAGTGCAGATATTGTCCTTTGTAAGCTCAATATTACGAAATCGATAGAAATAGGAACATGCCTCCAGGCTGATTATGGATACATGCACTGATCTTCGAAACTTAGGAGATTCCTGCCTGTCGCGGAAATCGGAAAGGAGACAATGTTTTATTTCATAAAATATTGTTTGTTTTGTTTTCAATACATGATGGATAACTTACATTCCAAGCCTGGGTGCCCAGCCAGTAATAATAGCATGTGTGTATGGTGGTACAGGTTCCTCATAAGGGATTATGTTTCGATTAAGTGACGGAACATGAAATTTGATAGATGGTCTAATCAAAAGCAAGACAAAAAGATCATTTGGGTATTTGTATATCACATCGTGAGTTTCAACAGGAGTCACCAACAGTTGACCAGATTCAACTTCATACGCCATTTCACCTTTATTAACACAACTTTGAATAGTTAAGATGAGTTCAGGCGTGATTATAATACCAACACAAATTCTTACACCATTTTGTAAAACTTTTACAATGTAGGGAACACTTCTAATGTTCCATTCATTATATGCTGGCAACGAGAGATCAATTACACGTTTCTTGCGCAAGTGGAGGTTTGCTGAGTTCTCTATAGGCATGATGGATTTATCATTCAGTAGCGTTTTTTGAAATATTAATTACTAAAAGTTTTATTTTAGATACATTAATTAGGCTCAAGCGAAGAAAGTAACTTTATACTATGAGGTTCTAATAGTGCAGAGACATTGCTTCTGTAGAAGACGCTCTAACATTTTTTTCAATCTCTTAATATCTTTTATCTCCCATTTTTTATTCAAGTTTTAAAGTCGGGTATTTTATAAACTTTTTTGTATAAGTGCCTTTTGTACATGTTTCAAACCAAACATGTAATATACATAATCCCCAGTAATCCCATGTCTAATCTTGTGTGCTCCCATTAAGTCTTGTGTAACCTTTTGTAATCTCTGTAATCTCTAGGTATATTAATGGATAAAATTTTGTGAACGTTTTAAGTCCCTGTTAAGCCGGAGATTAAGCGCAGAGATTTTTGGAAATATCCTCCATTTCGTAATTAAAATTTTCTAGAAACGAAACGTTTCCACACTATTACAGCTTCGTAGTACAAAATTTATTTTCTATACTTTACCCTAAGATTTATTGAGAGTATGACTTAACTTACCGTTATTATCTTCCAAAAATGTTCCAGTAACTCCTTGAGACAAAATGCCACAAAGAATTAAAAGATTCAGGTATATTTTTTCCGACATTTCACACAGGAAATTAGGTACTTCAGATGACGAAAATGTACTTTTTGTCAATAGTTAAACCGAAGACGAAAGTAGTTTGAAGACTGCAAATAGCGTTTGTCTTTTATATCCAACTTTATTTGCAGTGTAAATGATTCTTAGTAACCTCGATAATGTAATAAATTGTTACGTAATATAAGGTTTTAAGAAAAAACTATATTCACCCAGTAAGTAAACATCAAGGTGACTTGTATTTCGCAATTAAAAAGGCAGTAGTACACTAGAAAAATAGTGACATTTTATGCGCATCTCACGTAGAATTTCAATTTCCCAAATAAATCTACGTGCATTTATGTTAACTGAAGAAAGGTGTTGAATCTCTATATCTTTAAAAAGTGCGTTTTGACCAGAGTTGATGCAAAATTATTGGCAATTTCACTTTTTAGGTTATGTTCTCATTATTCTTTTGTACAGATGTACAGTGTACATCTGTACAAAAGAAACATAATACAATTTGAACTTCCATCTGCGCAAACAAGCGTTGATTGTCATTCAGGTAGGAGCAGTCGATTTATTGCTCTATGACACTTTAAAATATCTGAGAATAAGGGCATTCAGAATTATTGCAGTTGAATTTTGATAGACCTGAATTGGCTAAAAAACACTACTAATTTTCAGCTTATTAAGGCAAGTAGCATATCGTTTGTATAGCCAAGAATCGTAGATTTCGAATATAACATTTCCCGTTTTTTGGTTGGAGAATGAACAAATTTCATGTTTCCAAGTTTATTCTTCATCAGGCATAAATTACCCTCTGTTGGCAAGGGTCGGCGGCAGCTATCTTGTGGTCCCTCAGCTGCATGAGGGGAATTTAAGTAGTGGAGGTAAAGCAAGCAGGTAGACTGCGATCAAATGGGCACTGCTCTAATAGATCAGGTACTGTCGCCTTACCGTCTGTCCGCTAACCCTTCAGTAAGTAATAAATTTGGAATCTACAATTTTTTTCAAATCCAGCGGTGTTTAATTTACCTATTAAGGTCGAAAATTCGAGAAGCAATAATACTGAAATGAATATTGAGATGAAGTTTCTTAAATTAAGCTCCTTCAAATTTTCAGCTTTCCGAGACCAAAGTGCAGACCATTTTCCAATGAGATTCTATTGCGTCAAAACCAAACCAAATAAGATTTGTAACTAACAGATCTGAAACGATAATTTGACAAACTTTACGATGGTTATAACCATTTCTAAAAAATATTTGTCCTTCCAAGATTTGTTGACAATTAAATAAAATTAAAAGTCAGAATATCCCGAAACATGTATCTTCAGATTGTGAAAAATTGCATATTAAAAGAGAGCTTAGATTTTCCAGTTTGTAACCTTGAAGGAACACAATGGGTGGTTTAAGGAATTCAGAAGTATTAGTTTTGAGAAATACCTAAATTTTCTACAAATATTTATTTAAATTAATATCTCTGAATTCCTTAAAATACACATTGTCTCCTTTTAAGACTAGAAACTAGAAACTCCGAGCATTGTTTTGATACACATTTTATAATAATCTGAGGATACATGTTTTAAATATTCTGACTCTTAATTTTCAATTTTAAAAAACTGCAGATGAGACGAATATTTTTGAGAAAATGCTATAACCGTCGTAGAGCTTGTCAAATTTTCCTTTCAGCTCTGTTGGCTACAAGCATTATTTGTTTTGCGTTTGACGCAATAACATTTCATTAAAAAACGGTCTGCACACCAAAGTGTACTAAATTTCTTCTCCCATATTTCCGTAACCATGCAGTATGGTGGTTTATGGCCTTGCACCTGAAATCGGGTTGTATAGTGAACAAATGCGTTTATTCGGTCAGTCATGTGAGATTTAATGCCCCACCTATATTGGTTTAAATAATATCACACTCTCAAGAAAATTATTGATTGACAACTTTTCGATATTAATCAACGTCATTGGCTTCAGGAGTTAAAATGTAATAATGTCGTCAACATTTTTTCTTATCAACCCGGGAAAATAAGTCGTTTAATTTACTTCGAAAAAGAACACATAGTTTGTCGGAATGACTCAGTGGGATTATTGCACATTTCACGCACTTGATGACTACTACATTCTTGACAAGCATTGATTTACAATTTTACATGTTTATTTAACTCAATAAACTACTTTTGCCAACTTTTTGTCACCTAGTTTTAAGAAAATCACATTTTCAACGACAATAAGTATACTGTGATTACTACTTAGAAGAATGCAAATTTCCTTTATTTTTAGAAAATAAGTTAATTTTCTACTGCACAATTTTTGATTTCAGACTACACACTTTAAAATTCGGAATACATCCTTTGTTCCGGAAGACACAGCACTTTAGGATCTACACTTTATCCAAATTTCTGAATGTATTTCCTTTCAGCGAAATTTCTAGTAGTGCCAGCTCCACGTGAAGCTGTCATTAGTACACGTTTTTGAGAAAAATGACAAGGCACAAATTTCTTTTACAGCATAAATTAGCACAAAATTATTACATTTTGTCCACGTTAGTAGGGCAAGGTGGCAATTCCAGCTTCACGAACCTCCTAAATTTACCAGTTGGCTCTTTCAAGATTAAAAAAGTGGAAGAAGAAGCCTTTCGTCTGCAGAAATAGTGGGCTGGACCACGTAACTGTTGGTCGTAAACAAAATAGATTGTACGACATATTCCACCTGGAGTGTATCTTCAATCGGCAAAGTAGGCCCAGAATGCATTTCTAACTGGAATCCACTTTGGTCGGAATTACCAACATTCCGTTTACCATATTGCGTGAGGTACGGATTCACTTCACTCAAAAAACTCTCCGCATTTACTTTCAGAGTTTCTGCATTTTCCAGCGTCTTTCTGGTGATAAATTTATTGATTTTACTCGGTGTTCTTCGGTGAATTTTTTTAAAATGACACAACAACCAATGTGATGCCTCAAATCGTGAGTCCTCAAGTCCGAGAACTTTTCTGGCATGCAAAGGTAGGTACTGTTAAAGGTAGATGTAGTGGACTATCATACCAGCATGTAGTGCATTTTTTAATTTATTCAAGTTGAAGTTTGCAGCACGGTGCAATTTTTTCATCTATGTACCCCTTTTAGTCACTTGTCCTTCCCGTCGTCTTAATTGTCGCACTGATGTTACTTTCTGGAACCGATGATGAACTGTCTTTAATGCAAGATTTTTTCTTTCACCACTTTTCGGAAATTCGCTATTCTTCGTTCACAATCGAAACAAACATTCTCATCACCTTTTGAACAACCCTCATCTACTCCTTAGGACTCCATTGCGCATAATTGTCTTGAACAGCCGAAGGTTCCCAATCTTTAAACAATTCATGAAAGTCTAAACTGCCTTCTTCTAAAATCTTCACACCATTAAAACCATTCATGCTTTCTATCAATATTTTTTCCGTATTATCTACTTTCGTGTATGTTCATAGCTTTAAAGACCACCAACAGTAGTCTTATTACATTCATTGGATATACCGCCATGATTTCAAATTAGATAGAATGTCTTTTTTCATGAAACTTTTAAAGGGATGTGACACAGAAATGATGAAAAACCTGACGATGAATTTTCCGACTCGAGCGCGTTTAAAAAAACACTTCACTATTATTGAAGCAAGCAAAAGAAAACTCCGATGCAACTCTCTGCGTATAAAGAAGACGTGCTGTTCATGAAAAAATATCAGAACTCATGAATGTATTAATAGCAACGTGGGCACAGGCATAAACAATCCGTAGCTAAAACATTATAAGGAATAAAAAATCAGAGTTTTTTTGTATGTAACAAACTGTACACCGTATGTACTTTTGAATTATAGAGTGATATATATATTAGGGGTTTTCACCGTCAAAAGGTCAACCCCAATTGCAGACATAGAATTTATGTAATACATTCTATTATTGCTAGCATTTCATGTTCTCAAAAATGTGAATTATTTATGTTTTCAAACGTATATGGTGAAAGACACATGTTACATGTACAATTTTATGGGGTGGTTTTAGCCCTTGAAACGCCGTATGAGCCGATAAGAAAAACGTGCCGCTTAGTTTTTTGAATACTACAAAATATCTGAGAACGAAAAAAATGGGAGGGGAACACCTACCTACTCCTCCTTGACAGAATAGTGTTTCGTTCAGTTGAACAGATTATGTATTCAACTCTGTTTTCTTGATTCCAAAGAAAATACCTATATACTACTCAAATTAGGAACATTTGTTTGATTTTTAAACATTATGTAGAAGCATGTACTTACTTTCTAGTTCGCCAGGTGCTACTGCAGTGTCAAGTTGATTTTAAAGTTGAAATAAATAAAGTTGAATGTAAAAAATAACCGGTGGCAGTAGCTGCATGGTAAATCTCGACTCGAGCGAGTCACGGACATTAAGTAGTTTCGAGCGCGGTTAGCACTTGGATGGGGGACCGTTTGTGATGTACGCCTAGGTCGCGTATTCATTGCGTTCAAATAATGTCGAGCGGGAAGTTTCACGCCAAGGATGACCGAGTGACCAACGATCATATATCTTTTTTACATCCTCCATTTTTTTCCAGTGGGTTTCTGGTGCTTTTTTGAGTCCCCTTCCTCTTCGTTCTCTGCCTGTCTGGCATGGGAAACCCTGTCAGTAGCAATGCTACCGCCAACGTAGCTATCAAAGTCATGAGAGGAAAGCTCAAGGCCTACACGAAAGTGCTACTGTTCAGCCAGAACATCGGCAAGGAGTGGTAAGCAGCAGGGCAACAGCTGCGCCTGCGGAGGTTGTTTCAGTTGTGAGTCTCCAACCGACCACTTCCACAGGGATGCTACGGCAGCGCATCAATTTCCAAACCCATCACGATGATGAGCGACTGTCTCATGGGCGACATTTGTCAGGGCTGCAGCCGCCGGACCCTACTGCTGCTCCTATTTAACTCATTGAAGAGCTCAATGAGGAAAGCCTACGTCTCATGGTATGTTTCACTGATGCAATCCTATAGTTTGCAGATCAAGAACCATCTATGAGAAACGATCTGCCGCAATTTAGAGTCAACAGATACCTCCTCCAGTTAGTTGGCATACTGAACACCAAAATACTGCCTTTGTTCTTGCAGCGGGATATGAGATTGTTGCAGGTGCAGACTCTTGCGAATTGCGCTGCGGTCACGTGTGCCAGGATGATGAGCATATAACTCAGAGTCCGGACTGCTAACAGCTACGTTCCAAGAAAGATGTCAGACCATCCATTGGAGATTCGACATCAAAGCGAGGTGAGTAGAATAAGAGCAAAACTGGGATGGTTGAACCAATTTCGAAAAGGCAATCGGTCTCAGAGACTAACTCGCCATGTGGAGGAGATCCTTCGTCCACATAACATCAATTTAAGGGCATCTACGAACCTGGACGAAGTGATTGACTATCTTAAACAGAGACTCATGGTCCTGTCAGCGCGACTGCGACGATT
>JAUMHM010038113.1:0-15701 GCA_032362435.1 Melikaiella ostensackeni
TAACTATAAGCAAGGATTAGCTTTTATGACAATCAGGATGACCCTTTTCGTCAGGGCAGGTGTACTTGCCCTGGTCTATACGGCTATAGGCAACCTTCTTACTGTCTCAAGACATAAAACTTCGACTCAATTCATGAAAATTCGTCTTCAAGTTGTAAACGCTTGTCTCCAAGATGTAGAAACTCGTCTTAGGACGTGAAATGAAGTCTTACTCCGTCTCAAAAATAAGACGTAGATTTATGTCTCCACTTCGTCTCCACTTCGTCTTGATTGGGGGCAATTCAAGTCGGAACCAAGTCGAAGAATTTTCACTCGGGTAGGAGGAAGAACAATATTGTCCTTATTATCTCATACATTTAAAAACTCTATTTCATTTGAAAACTCCGGAAAATGTTGTAAGGAATTTTTTGAGTCTATTATGTTGAATGTATTCATTGATACACCTAGAGAAACTTTATGTTGAAATTTGAGAAATAATTGATTTAATCTCATTTTTTGAACCAATATAATTATTTTTTAATCATGTAAATGTTTTTTTAATGTTCTTTCTACATCTGAATTAGTGAAATTTCACTATTCACAATTCTACTAATTCAATTAAAGAAAAGTGAGCCACTAAGATTAGTATAAAATTTCTAATTGGATTTTTTGTTATATTTATTGATGCGTGTTTAATTTGGTTTCTAAATTCATTTATGTGGAAATGAGAAGCGTGACGAATAGAAAAGTTTCATGAAACTGCGCGATTGTGTAACATTTTCAGCTTTATTGGAACAAAAAGAAGGCAATATTGTGAAACTTGTAAATGGACTTCAGTTTGAATAACCAGAACATCATTTTCGATTATCATAAAAAAGGTCAAATCAATCGAATGATAAGTTTTAAATAGAGACGATAGAAATGAACACTTAACTAAAAATTTCAATCAAGCCGAACAACAAAAGATCATTGATGTAGTCTGTGATAATAGAAAGGCATATTCTGTTACACCAGGTCGCGCCAATGTTAATGCTCATGATTTAAGGCTTACTAGAGAGAATCCATTAATTAGAAAAACATATCCATTGCCGATACAATATGAAGATGCAGTTAGTGTTGGAATATGAAAAATGGTGGAATTCGGGGGATTGCAATGAGCGATGATGCCTCATTGCAATCCACTTCGTATTGTCGAGAAAAAATCCGGGGGCGTGCGCGAGTGTATTGACATGAGATTCCTAAATAAGTTTCTCGAAAATCATCACGAGGGTCCTCCTTGTATAAATAAATATAAATATTTTACGATAATGGATTTTTCTCTGGATTATTTCCAAGTCACTCACGATGAAAAATCAAGATCGTACACCGCGTTTATTTACAAAGGTGCTGGATTTATACGAGCCTTCAATCGAACTTTTGAAAATGACCTTTCGGAGTTTGTAACGATCTATGTTGATGTTGTTCTTATGTCCTCACATACTTTCGACGATCATATTTTCCGTTTGGATGAATTTCCAAAAGGCGTGATCAAAACGAGATTTACGCTAATGTTGTCAAAAAACTTTATTTGGGCAACAAAGGGGTCCTCACGTGGGGTACATCTTGACACTTCAAGGAGTGATGCCGAATCAGGATTGCGTGCAGGGCTATTTTGGAAATCTCGCATCCAAAGATTGAAGAGAGCTACAAGATTTTTGCGGACTGTAAGCAATATAGACGATCTATGGGAAAATATGCGGCATTGATGAATCCCTTTCGAGATCTTCTTGGAAAGAGTGAAAAATTTCTTAGGACTGAAGTCCACCAGCGTCCATTTGAGCAGATTAGAGAGAATTTTGCGAGATTAGTAATTTTTATTCACTAATCACGCGCTAAATAATTCCACATGAAGACAGATGCCAGCATGACAGCAATTAGCGCTATCTCATGACAAATAGATGAAAATAACGATACTAAAATTATCTCAATCAATAGTCGATGTCTGGCAGATTATGAAAACAATTCCACAATCACGGAACTATATCTATTAGCAATCATTTTCAAGGTGATAGAATTTCAGGTGCTCAAAGAGGGTATTTTTGATAAAGAAAAAAGGCGCGTGATCGCACCATCGATTGGAATTTCAGAGCAAACGGAAGGTCGATCGGTAATAGAGAAACATGTATATGCTGTTAGAAGTAAAATGTTCGAGCGGAACGCTGACCTAGTGGATTTGCTAAAAGAAGGTTAAAATTCTACAAAAAAAGGACAAAACTGTTATGGATATCAAGAAGAAATTAAGAAGAAGGGTAGACTGCAAAAGATATAAGACAGTCGACGAGTTAGTTTTTGTCAAGCAGCATGACTGGTTTGAAGAATGGGAATTAATGGCTTCAAAAGAATTGTCAGAAGAATTGGGTAAGGTGGCTAATGAGGCGTTTGGCCATTTTGAATTTCATAAAACAGTCCACTCTTTGAAAACACATTTTGATAGGAGTGATATCAACAAAGATGCAAAACGAATTATAAAATAATATGACTTGTGCTTATTTACAAAATAAATATCAACTTTTGATATCGGGAACCATGCGAGGTCTCACCAGTCAATTTCCTCCAAGTGAACAATAATTAATATTCCAGGCAATAACATAAAGGTTAAGTTACAATACAAGCCATTCGCATATTTCGAAGTAACCTCTCCAATGTATCGAAACAGAGTTTTTTATTTTGCATTCATTGTGGATCTACATCTTTGTGGATGACTTATAACTACGAAGACTACCTCTTAGTAGTAATCACAAAATAATCACAAAATTTGTCTTTCCTTCAATAGTTGTATTTTGGTGATAATAAATTGGTATTCGACATTGTCATGAATGTGTGTGTAGTGTTCTCACACTACAAACAATGTTGAATACCAAGTCATCATCGCCAAGTTACATCTATTAAAAGAAATACAAGTTTTGTGATGATTTACATAAGGATATCACTTTCATGAATGAGATTTGAATGTATACGTACTTTAAGAAATGGGCTCAAATATACTTTTCTGCCTTTCGAAATTACTTATTATTCTTATTATTATTTATCATACGAAATAAATGATTTTCAAGCTCAGGGTAATATATTCGAGCCCTTTCTTCATGTACGTATATATCCAAATCTGATTCTTCTAAGTATTATACTTATGTCAATAATCACAAAATTTGTATTTCTTTTAATAGTTGTAACTTGGAGATAATAAATTGGTATTCGACATTGTCATGAATGTGTCTGTAGTATTTTCACATTACAGACAATGCTGAATACCAATTTATTATCGCCAATCTATAACTATAAAAAGAAATACAAATTTTGTAATTATTGGCATAAGGATATCACAAAAATCGAATTTGACTACATACGTACCTCAAGAAAGGGCTCCAATATATTTCTCTGTACTTGGAAATTATTTATTATACGAAATAAATAACTTCCAAGCTCAGAGAAATATATTTAAGCCCTTTCTTTATGTACGTATATATTTAAATCAATACGTACATAAAGAAAGGGCTTGAATTTCTCCGAGCTTAGAAATTATTTAATTCGTTGGTTGACTAATTATCCATGACGTACTCGGATAGTGGATCTATATATTCATGGAGAATTCTTATACTCCTTATTATCCGGTTATGATTGGGTAGTTCCTGTCGGATGAAAAGACGTGTGTTCTTAGTTTTGCTTGTATATTTGAAGCCAAAATTTAGAAGCTTGTTCTGTCGTAAAATATATGCCGCAAAGCTCCTCTTCATACTTTTCTAGGAAATATCCAACAATCACATGAAGCTGATCTACAATGCACCTGAAATTCTGTGATATTCATCATCGATGTCTTTCGTTAGATAGCCTTTGGGTAAATTGTAACTTCGTACTATGTGTGATCCTCCAGGTGACTTGCGAATTCTAGGTGGAGAAGGTGAATGCTGTTGAGAAGGTTCGCCAGAATTTTGACAGCAAAATGGACCTAATGGGAAGAGCAAGTAGAAACTGATGATTTTTTCATTCTGAATACGCAAGAAAAAGGTCCACTTTGTCGGTATATATTTATGTGGAGGAGCATATAGACGGATAAATTTTCGACATTTTGAGCCCAGAACGCACCATCTAGGTTGAAAAATAAGACACCGGTTCCCTTTTGAAGTTAAAACTTCCAAAACCAGCTTTTCGAGAAAAACTAATTTAAAGTTGGCGATCGCCGTAATAGAGTGATTCGTTTTGCACGAAATTTTAAAACGTTAATGCGCCAACCCTGCGATTAGTGATATTTTACGAGAAAGTAATTTTGTGGATAAAAAATCAAAATCGGTCAATATTCAGAATTCGCGAAACGTGGTTGTTTCCTATAGCATTTGAATGAGGAAAACCGAGTAAAACATTCAAAATGAGATAGCTTTGTCAAATATAACCGAAATCTAACAATACATAACGTACATTACGTATATACATTACGTAACGCTTTCAACGGGAAGGGAAGGTTCAAGAGGAGCTGTTATGGTCCTGTTATGATAGGGTACAGCGAGCTTCCAGTAACTAGCACGGGAAATTTTTTCAAATGTAATCATTATTTTTTGAATCACCTTTGAAAAAGTACAATTTTCTGTCTGTACACATTGAAGCTCCTTTGTTTTCGCTCACTTATCGCGTGCCTTTTTCTTCTGATTTTTTTCTACCGCCCAGTTTATCAGACTACTAGTATAAGTCAGTTTGACATTCTATCAAATTTTGCTTCAACTTGAAGTTGTTTTAATTGAATGTACATTTTTTAGTTTAATAGGAATATCAAATTCTTGAAAACTGAATGATTTGTAACTTTATATTTTCAGAATTCGAAAATTTTCAACTGCAAATCTATGAAATTGAAAAGTTTCGACTAGAAAAAAAAGGATCGAAAACTGTACATGTGAAGAATTCACAATAATTTTTGGACAAATGGAAAAAAAAATTGTAATTTTTCAAAGCCTCAAAACTCTCAACACCTCCGTCGTAGCAAAAAGTATTATCCAAAAAAATTTAAAAAGAAACAACAGGGGTTATTCTGATAGATACCACAACTTGGGTGGAGCTATTTTGTTTATTAGAGTGAAAACGTTTTATTTATAGTGAAAAAATCAGATTAATGAAAGCTGCGTTAGAATTGGGTGTTGAGGGTTGAGGTCAAAGAAGCCTTAGGTAAAATATGGATGACTCCCTTCGAAAAATGTACTGTTTTCAGGAAATTGAGACCGACACCATTTTTACTTTCTTAAATTATCAATTTTGAACATCATCGCTTCTTTAAGTGCGTGAAATGCAATTTGCCTCTTTCTATAAAAATCGTTTTATTCCGATTATATTTGAGAAAGTTATCTCATTTTGAAGGATTTGCTCGGCTTTCTCCATTTAACACATGAAAATTTACCCTTTTCCGGTCACCTCCAGGACATAAAAATCCTGACACCAGTTAGAGCATAGATTGAGTTATGACTTTCCAAAGCAAACCCAAAATCGATATTTTTTTACGAATGTTCACAAAAACGCGAATATCGATCGACAAAGTGGGCTCTTTTCTTGCAGAACGTAAAATTCAAGGTTGTGAGTCAAGCTTGAAGTTGCTCAATTTTTAACTAAATTTATAAAATTGATTTCAAAGAATCTGTCCACTACGCGGGCACATTTTCATCGCAACTTTCGCGTGAAGTTTGAGCACGTCTATGTTGCGCGTATAATGTCTCGCACTTCACGCTTGATCTGTTAAGAGGATCGACTGTGCGAGAAAAAGTCTTCAGTCAGCGGCTCAATAGCGAGCCGTGAGCAACTAGGGGTACTAGTGGTAAGTCATACCAAAACTTCTTTGGCAAACCCTCAGTGATTTAGTCCATTTACAAAGATTAAGATAATCGAGATCTATGATAAAGAAAGAATTTCAATAAAGGAATATTTAGAAGAGGAAGAGGGTCATAGAAGGTCTGGTAGTCACTGTGACTCGGGCGATCCACTTAGTCTTCCATAATTTTGAATTAAAAATATTAAGAAAATATATATACACATTGCCATCGATTCTAGTTGATAAGATCAGGATAGCTCAGGGCCAATTGTCATAAGAATGAGGTAGTTTATTTTCTGAATGAATGGGTTTATTTTATAAAAAGAAAAGAGTATTCAAAATCTTATTTCTTCTCTCGTGAGAGCACCAACTCGTCTTGCGTGAACAGAGTATTACAATTAAAACATTGGCTAAGATAGAATATCGACTCGCGATGGCTTATTCAACAAATTAAGATACCTCTTAAAACGCAAGAGTCACAGAATGCATCTAATTAACCTCAACGAATCTTTGGTACATTTGAGTGCTAAGCGCCCATGAAAATATACGAGTACTACAAAAATTTCACATTTCGAAGGAATCGAAAACGGTGAGGAAAGCAACTAGGTGTTCACGTAGACTTTTTGTAGTTTTTAAAATTATACTTTTTTTAGCTAGTCTTACAAATTATTTCGAATGCTTCGAAACTTCTCAGTGCCAGGAAAAAAACCAGAAGAAAGTGAAGGAGCTGAAGAGATAAGAAACACATAAACTCAAAATTGAGGATTTTTATATTCATCTTTTCATCCATTTCTACGGCAGCCTATGAATGGCTACAGCTTTCTTGGAATTTTATTTTTCAAGCAGAACAGGGTTTTTTTGGCTTCTAAATTTTTCTTGTGTGGAAGCAAACAAGATTTCATACTTCCTAGGAGCAACAGGGAATATTTTTGAAAATTTCTAATTTCATGGTCGGGTGAAAATCAGAGTCGGAATCTGATTTATCAGTCATTCATTTCCATTGTGTGTTTAAGTAGACAATCAATAATTACAAAATTTTGACGAATTGTCGACCCGTAAATACACTAAGTAGAGAAATTTGAAGATTTTTCGAATTTGATGAATTTGTATGCCAAAATCTGTTTTTCAACCACTTGTTTCTATTTTTTATTTGAATATGTGAGCAATAATCATGCAATCAAGAAGACATAATGGCAGTTAGAAACCCGTTGTGGAAAGAGTTTTGGATTTTTTATATTTGAATAAGTTTATGTAAAAGTGTACTCCAATAATGTAGAGCGACTGAAATGTTTCATGTTTTCGAAAGGTAGTGGATGGGAAATTTCGAACTTTTTTAATTCTCACTTAAAATCAGTATTCAGAAAATCGAATACGAGCCCGAGTACCGAATCTCGTAGACTTCAAGTTTCGAGCATCTTGCACATCGATAGTTTGATGTCTACAGTTATTGAAAGATTTTTTGTATAATTGAGGAAACTACTTCAAGAATTGTTTATTGCTGCTTGCCTATACTTATACCTGTATTATTCCGCTATTTGATCGTTTTGATTGCACAATACAGACAGACATGCATAAGAAAATGAATACTGAACCAGAAGGGGAAACGGATACAGAAAAAGATGAGGAAATTGAAACGAGTGCCATTTGCTTTAAGGCTCTTGCCGAGCTAGGTTTCTATTTTCTTTCTCTAGTGCATAAAAAAAATTTACTCTGTAGAATAGGAAGTATGGTTTATTGAATTATTGCAGAAATTCGACGTGTGCAAAATAATTCTATTCAATTTTGAAGCTATTTTCACGTGAATCGAATGTCGGATTTTTTGTATTTAACGCGCTGCCGCTCGATTCGAAAAAATCCGATCCCATCTGGCAACGCATAAGGAATCGGATAGGGAGACTAACCGATATATATTTTCTTTTTTCAATGAACCATTTTTCTTAAAAAATAAAGTCTATGGTTCGCAAAGTTAACTTATTACATAATACAATAATTAATTTCCTAAACTTATAATTTCTTTTCGCAAAATTGGGATGGCCAATTAATCAGGACGTACTTCATCCACTTCCCATTCAACACATTCTCAATCATTTCGAAAGTAATTTTGCAATTAAACTCGGTGAAGGTGCTCCAATTCGGTGCACTGCCTTAAGAATAAAAAGGATGTGACACAATGGGCTTCATGGCCTAAGCGCCACGGGGTGCCTTTTCTGGCTTCCTACCCACTTTAAAAACAACAAAATAACAATTCGATGACGTGATTATTTCCTATTCCTGCAACGCAAAGGCACATTACCTATACGAAGAAGGATAATGTAGATAATGGCCTTTGCATTGCAGGTGTAGAAAATAATTCCGACATCGGATTGATGTTTTGTTGTGTTGAAAGTGAGTGAAGGTGAGAGAAGGCACCCTTTTGACTGTGCCACACCCATGTTTATTCTCAAGACAGTGCACCGAATCCGAGCACCTCCACCGAGTTAGGTTTCGGTATCAATGTTCTGAAAATATACCTTTTATGTGCCAAGCATACTCCAGGACACTGTGCTGGTGTGTAATGCAGTGTATGTGTGTGTGTGTGTGTGTTTATCACTCGGAATAGACCAGCGACCACCGAATAGCAGTTCCCTCGACATGGAGCCCTTTACCTGGGATGTGACCAGCCTCTCTTGAGAGGACCTACAGCTTTAAGTGGAATCCGAACCACCGAAGCCCCGGTAGAGGTACATAGGAAATTTCCCATTGGTACCGGCACAGGGTTCGAACGCCAATCTGCCTGCTCGGAAGCCTGACGCGCTATTGCCTGAGCCACCGGGACTCCACGCCATCGGCGTTAAAGTACACATGGGCCCAACCATTTTTTTTTCATTTGCTACTATGCCTAGCAAAAATGTTTTTCTACATATCAAAACGAGACTCTATGATTTTTTTATTTTTGAAATGAAATCATGAATTAGCAGAAAGTCTTGAAGTTTGAAACTTTGAAAACTTTGATGTTTTCGATATACTCCAATATTGTGTCACCATTTCTTTATCGACTCAGTTTTCCCATGACGAATTTGTTTATTTCAATATAGTAAATTATTTTGAAATTCTCTTAATGCAAAATATTTATAGCGATAAATGAAGTCACGTAGAATATAATTTTTATGTGAAAATCGATGTTACAGAGATAATAAAAATTGGTACAAAATCGAAATTTTTTCTTAATTATCTTTTTTAAAGATCTTTCGGAACTTAAAATAGATGTCACTCTGAAATGGGAAATAATACAAGCAATTCATCAACGAATCTTATACTATTACGGAGTTTCCGTAAAACGGGTCCATTTCTATCACGTCCGCAGGGCTAATATTACAGGAAATTCCATAACAGGAAACCTAGCGCTATACTTTGACTGGTTAGTCTTATGGAATATTTCGGTTTTTTTCTACCACATAGTTTGTTTATTTATTAGTATACGTCAGTTTAACATCCTATCAAATTCTATTTTCACTTGAAGTTGTTTTAATTGAATAGGAATATTTAAGTGTCATTGAGAATCGGCTCACGTCGTACGTGGCTCTTCTGGCATAAAATTTTATAGATTTGCAATTGAAAATTCTTCACTTATGAACATTAGAAAGAACTAACTGCGTCACACGTGCAAATTTTTGTGTATTATGCGGCTGTGGCAGTCGTAAGAAAGTCGAGCCGTAGAACTTGGCCTACAAATGCAGTCTTTGCCCCAGGAAGAGAGCGAGATCCACCATGGAAAATGAAGTTGGTTATGGATGTCAGCAATGTAAGGAACAAGTTTGGTCGATTGACCCAATATAAGGAAGGAAATAGAACCAGAAAGCTCATATGCCGTATTATTAAAATTATCCACCCTTTAAACATGGATATATTAACATCAGCAATATTGGACGAGATTATAAACTTTCAACGGCAGAGACTTGATGTTTTTAATTAAAGACTGCGTCGGTACAATAGGAGTAGTACAACAAGGCAGTAAAATCGAACCTGCCAGGTAGATGAAAGAAGGTTCTATCGTAAACTGAGTAGAGAGCAAAATATCCGACAAGACATTGATGTTCCTCAATTGGAAGACATCGCTGACTACTGGTAGGGTGTTTGAGGAAAAACAAAAAGAAACAACTTAAAAGCTGTGTGGTTCCAACTAGAGAAACAAAAAGCAAGCAACAGCCCTGTAATTAAGCTTACTGACATCACAGACTCAGACGTTTCAGCGGTTGTGAAAAGGACAAATACATATCTGGAAAGCCCCAGATCCGGGCATGGTGCACAATTTTTGGTACAAGTACCTGATGAGTGTGCATCCTGCGTCGGCAAGGTGCTTCCAAAAAATTAACTAACAACCAGATCTGATGCCAGGATTTATGCTCAAAGGTACCACGTATGTATATGTTACTTAAAAAACTAGAAGCTCAAAATCCATCTGAACTTCGACCAATCGCCTGTCCTCCAACGATTTATAAGTGACTTACAGTTGTAATTGCAGATGAGGTTTACTCTTGTTGCGACCGAAATGAAATCCTATCAGAAAAACAAGAAGGATGTTGCAAAAACTCGCGAGGCAGTGAATAAATAGTCACAATTGACGCTGTGGCCATGACGCAAGCTAGAAAACATCAAAGAAACTTGCTTATGGCTTATCTTGACTACAAGCAAGCGCTCTCTTCGGTACCACATAACTATTTGCATGTAGTTTGAAGTGTTTACAAGATCTGCCCACGTATCATCGACTTCTTACGTCGTAAGCTGATGCTTTGAGGAAGCACGGATAATTAGGCTAGTACGCATTAAGACAGGCATCTTTCGAAGAGACTTTTTCAGATTATTATGGTTCTGTTAAGCGTTAAATTTATTGATTAAAACACTAAATAGCATATCTCATGGGTTCAGAGTACATGATAACGAGACTGGTCATCACTTGAGCCATCTTCTGTACATTAATGACCTAAAACTATACGCTAATTCAAATCAGAAACTACAGAAAGTGATCCATGTCACAAAGCAGTTTTCCAATGACAACCACATGGAGTTTGGACTAGATAAATGCAGAATAGAGCATGTCATCAGGGGAGAATGAGGGACCCAAGAATTATAGGACGAGAACGAATATCACATCGAACCACTGATTGAGGATGCGTCATATCTGGGTATTCTTAAATCTAAGAGTATTATTAAGGTAGGCTCAGGGTACAGCATACGATGGTTAAGGTAAGCCTTATGACTGCCTTCACTAGAAGACTCAGATTGGTTCTAAAGAACGCTCAGTTCGGTCAATAAAATCAGAGCTATTAACACCTTTGCATCCCTGTCCTCACGTACTCCACTGGGATCATCAAATGCTCGAACACAGAACTTCAAAGGATAAACAGGACCATTCATGTTAAAATGACCAAGCACCGAATGCACTACAGTAATTCGGCGATTGAAAGAGTAGTTTTACCATGACATAAAGGAGATGGGGGCATTGTAGATGTCAAGCAACTGTGTATATCACAAATTATGCAGCTCCGAAAGGAAGTGTTGGTGTTGCACAGCAGAATGGTTGCATGGGTGGAGAGAATTTCCTTGTGCATCTTAGAAATTTTGTTGAAATAACGAAACCAACAGAAGCTTCTCCAATTCTCCTCGTGTTGGACGGTTATGGCAGTCACAAAGATCTTGACGTCATCGAGTATGCTCGTGCTCATCATGTGCACCTTCTAAGTTTACTTCTACACACGAGTCACAAGTTGCAACCTCTAGATCGGACATTCATGAAATCTTTCAAACTAGCATATGCAGATGAGTGCGCTTTGTGGATGCGCATGAATCCTGGTTTGAGAATCAGTGATTACGACATCGTAGGTCTGGTGAACGAAACCTATAAGAAGGTTTGCAAGATGGAAATAGCTAAAAATGAATTTGCCTGCACTGGAATACATCCGTTCAATCCGAAGATTTTCACAGACGCGGAGTTTGCACCTTCCTTGATAACGAATCTACCTCAGAATCAAGTGCAGGAAATGGGTGCACCTACTGCTACTTCTTCCATTCAACGACATGATTTCGTTGAACTGGAAGGTGATGGACAAAATGTGCCAGAAAAAAATTCTGTTCAAGAAGTTGAATTTGTCTCAAATCTCCAACAGCTGATGCCGCTTCCTTACTCTACCCAGCGCTGAATACTGCTACTACCCGGTGATGAATTCTATTAAACTTCAAAGCGTAAAGCTCAAGAAAAAGAGGATAAAATTAAGCAAAAGCAGCAGAAAAAAAGGAAAAAGAGAAGAAGAAGAAAGTCCATGAAGCGAAAAAGAGAGAAGATGAGCTAAGAAGAATTCAAGAGAAAGAAGAGAGAGATAAAAGGAAGAAGGAAGCAAGCGAGGCAAAGGAAGAAAGAAAGAAAGCGAGAGAAAAGCAGAGAATCGAAAATGAATCTAAGAAGGAAAATTTGAAACGAAAGAGAAATGCGAAGGAGGGAAATCAAATAAAGAAGCTAAGAAAAAATTTTTGTCTTCTTAAGGTTACGAATGCCTTTATTTTCTGACTGTATACAAATATGTTATTAATTTTATTTTCATATTCTATTCTTTGTTCAGTAAATGTTTTTATATGTTTCAGTATATAGAGTTTTGCAGTTTTGATTTAAAAAATACATTTTTCGTTGATTAAGTACGATAAAATGGCCAAATATTACCAAAATCTCGGTGTCCGGGGTTACCCAACATTATGTTTTCTTAGCCTGTTTTAGGCCTCATTTCAGATGCTTTTTTTCCTCTTACAGCCAGTTTGTTTCTTATACATCTAATTGCAAATTGTTGCTAGAAGCCCTGACATGATAACTAACCTTCTATAATAATATTTTGATCACTATCAGCTAAGTTATTACCAACAAAAGTTAAGTGTCCGGTACTACCCGACTCTCCCCTACTCATTACCATCGATTCTAGTTGATAAGATGAGGATAGCTGAGGGCCCATTGTAATAAGAATAGAGAAGTTTATTTCCTGAACGAATAGTTTTATTCTGTGGAAAGAAAAGAGCTTCGAATCTCATTTCTTCTCTGGTGAGAGCCCCAACTCGTCTCGCAGGAACAGTGTATTATAATTAAAATATTGGCTAAAATGAAATATTGACTCGCAATTGTTTATTCATCAAATTAGGATACAAGAGTCGCAGTATTTATCTAATTGAGCTCAGCGAATATTTGGTACATTTGAGGGCCTCCCACCTATAAATATATAATACGAAAAATTCACTAGTCGAAAGAATCTTGAACGGAAAGAAAACATTGTTTTCACATATTCTTTTGTGGTTTTTTAAATTTTATTTCTTCTAGCTACCTTCAAAAATTATTTCAAATGTCTCGGAAATTCAGCATGCCAAAAAGAACACTAGAAAAAAGTGAGAGAGTTGAAAAAATAAAAAACACATGAACTCAAAATTGAGGATTTTCATATTCAGCTATTTATCTATTCCGATGGCTGCCTATAAATGGCTATAGCTTCTTCGGAATTCCATTTTTCATTTAGAAGAGAGTTTTTTTGGCTTCAAAATTCTTCTTGTGTGAGAGTGAACAAGATTTCATACGTCCTAGGAGAAACAGGGATTTTCTCAAATGAATATTAAAGTTCTCGTTCAGGTGAAATTCCGATTTTTCCGATGGTGGCCATTGAATAGCTGAAGCTCCTTTGCAATTTCTTTCTTTTTTTCAGAACAGAGCTTTTTTTGCTTTAAAATGGTTTTTCTCTAAAATTGAACAAAATTTTCCACCCCCTAGGACTAACGGGGAATTTTTTCGAAAATTTTAAATTTCGTGCTCAGGTGTAAATCTGAGTCGGAATCTGATTTCTTTGTCATTTATTTACATTGCTTATTCAAGTAAACGAGCAACAATCACAACATATTGGCCAATTGTCGAACCGCAACAACCCCAAGTAAAGATATTTGAAGATTTTTTGAATTTGATTAATTTTTATGACGAAACCTCTTTTTTTACAACTTTCTTCTATTTTTAATTCGAATTAGTGTTCAAAAAGGCGGATACGAGCCCGAATACCGAATCTCGTGAAAAGAAAGACGATCTTTTTGCACACCGATAGTTTGGTGTCTACAATTGAGCCGCCAGATAGTATAATCACACATGAAAATTTCCGCCTAAATGTGGGGGGACACCTGAACGTCATTCAAACCCAAGTGACCAAGGGCCATCTCAAACTCAGGCGAAATATTTTTGTGTGGTTATACTATCCGTAGGCTGAATTATTGAATGATTCTTAATATAATTGGGAAAACTAATTTAAAAATTGTTCATTGCTGCTTGACTATAGTTATATTATTCCGCCATTCGATCGTTTTGATTGCACGATACAGAGACAGGCACGGATAACAAATCGAATACTGAACCAGAAGGAAAAAGGGATACGGAAACAGCTGAGGAAACTGAAACGAATGCCATTTGCTTGAAGGCGCTTGCCGAGCTATATTTTTATTGACTTTCTCCAATGCATCAAATATATTTTTCTTTGTAAAATAGAAAGTACGATTCATTGAATTATTGTAATATGAAACGTGTACAAAATAATTCCATCTGATTTCAGAGCTATTTCCACGTGAATCGAATGTCGGATTTTTTGTCATTCGACGTGCGGGCGCTCGATTCCAAAAAATCCGATCTCATTTGGCGAAGCATTCGGAGTCGGATAGGGAGACTGACTTCATTTTCTTTCCATTCAAATTACTGTTAATCATTTTGAATGTAATTTTGCAATTGAACAACCTCTTCGTATAAATAATGGCCTTTGTGTCATTGGATTAGTGATATCTGGATGTTTGTTCCCATTCATGGCTCCTAGAGCGGATCTTGATAATAAGTTGAAGTAGAAGAGTTATTACCGAACGAATGACTCAGAGTTCCGAATTTCAATATTGGTACAATCGTGTTGGCAATATCGTCACAAATGTGTACTTTAAGTCTTCGTAACTTATTATCGCGATCCGCTCTAGGAGCCTTGAATGGAAACAAGCATCCAGATATTACTAATCGGATGAAATAGAGTCCCGGTGGACAGACACGGATGAAGAAACGGAAACTGAACCAGAAGGGAAGAGAAATACGGAAACAGCTGAGGAAACTGAAACGAATACCATTTGCTTAAAGGCGTTTGCCAAGCTATATTTTTATTTACTTTCTCTAATGCATTAAATATTTTTTTCTTTGTGAAATAGAAAGTATGATTTATTGAATTATTATAGAAATAAGACGTGTGCAAAATAATTCGATATGATTTCAAAGCTATTTTTGCGTGAATTGTATGTCGAATTTTTTGACATTCGACGCGCGGGCGTTCGATTCAAAAAACTATATAAAAATACCATTTTTTTGCAAAATAAAATCTATGGTTTGCTCCTAGAGTGGATCTTGATAATAAGTTGAAGTAGAAAAGTTGAAGTAGAAGAGTTATTGCTGAACGAATGACTCAGAATATCATATTTCAATATTGGTACAATCGCGATGGCAATATCGTCACGAATGTGTACTTTAATTCTTACGAACTTATTATCAAGATCCGCTCTGGGAGCCGTGAGTGAAAACGAGCATCCAGTTTTTACTCATTCGACGACGGAGAGTCCCGGTGGCTCAGGCGATAGCGCGTCAGGCTTCCGAGCAGAGGGACTGGCGTTCGATCCCTGTGCCGGTATCAATGGAAATTTTTCTATATACTTCTACCGGGGCTTCGGTGGTTCGGAACCCACCTTAAACTGTAGGTCCCCTCAAGAGAGGCTGGTGAAATCCCAGGTAAAAGGCTCCATGTCGAGGGGACTATGCTTGAGGGTCACTAGTCGATTTTGAGAGACTCGGAAAAGAGTTAGCCATCTCCTTGCGAGAAAGGCTCCATGTCGAGGG
>JAUMHM010038177.1:0-15699 GCA_032362435.1 Melikaiella ostensackeni
CATGCGTGTTTCCCTCGGTGTTTCCTCCTTCGCTTTTGTCTAGTGTCGGTGCAGGCAGGTTTTGGCCGCTCACACTCACATCTTCTCTGTCGGGTGTTGAGATTCCTTCGTTGTCCGTCTCTATTTCTCCTTTCATTCCCGCTTTCCGTCCTATTGTAGCTATCTCTCTGACTCATTTCGTATTTTCGTCGGCGAGGTTTCCTACGTTCACTTTTAGTGAGCTGAGTCCTGAAAGAATACTTTGAAGCATCTGCTCTGTAGTCAGTGGGAGAAGGGGAATGACCTCTTCAATGGGACTAGTCTCAGACATAGTTGCTGTTGTGAGGGTTGATTTAATTTCTTCGGCAGATGTGGAGTTGCCACCCTGAGTATCCTCTGACTGCTTTCGAATCCGCTGAAATGCCTGCGAGATAAACTGCTGAAATGACAGTGTGATGTGTGTGTTTTTACCTTTGTTTGTGAAACGAGTGTAGTGTCGCAATACAATATTAAGTTTTGCTTTGGACTTTGTCCTTCACACTCTAGCTTCATGCAATCGCTCTACTGCAAATACACATGAAGTTTCGAGTCGGTTTATTTTTTTTATTGAAGATGGCAATGCTCTGTAGCACCAGGAGTATACCAACATTCCTATTTTGGTCATTAAATTTCGCCTTGCCGGTTCTATCTCGATTAAGCCGAGACTTTACCTTGCCGGTTCTATCTCGATAGGCCGTCCCCGTGCAACGAAGGTGAGAAGGACTGATACTTATCATGACACCGTAGTTTATAGCCTTTTGATTTCTTATATCTATTAATGCTTACAGCAGCGCTCCTTCCTTCGATGAGTCGAGTGCATGACCGTAGACTTCCTTTGCTCCTTGCCTGGATGTGAGCGTTCCGGATGTTGACGTATCGGCTTCCTAGCTGAAGCTATGCGGTGTTGCCTCTTGGTGTTAGACAGCTGTCTCTTTCGCCTGTTTGCGGGCCTTATTCAATTTATTTGAGTGTTTCCTGAATATTAATTTCAGTACTTTATTCTTTTTATCGGGCTTTCCATGGAGAAGTCCGGAGTTCTGAATATTATGCATATCCGTAGAAATTCTCTTTTACTTCCAGGTTCTGACTTAAAGATCAGACTTTTATGGGATATCGTCTTCTAATGATTCCGTGAAATGTGAGAATTTAAAAAGTTGATCCTGGCAGGATCGCCAAAATGTTACGCGGTAAATAACGGGTAGGTATTTTGTAATGGGAACTGAATTGCGCACAGCAATTCGGGACGTTTTTATTGCTCAAAAGCTGGAATAGAACTGAATATGCGCCAGGTCTGGATGCTACACTATGGCCCACGTATGCTAGTGGTACGTATCCCCCTGGAATGTAGTGGGGATGAGGGGTGAGATTCAGGTGATCGTAACATGTATGGAAGAAATTTTTTTATTTCTCCGCTAGAAGTTTCTTCGCACCTTTCAAAACTTTTTGCAACCCTCCCCCCTCCTCTCTCTCTCTAAAAATCCGAACCTCCTAAATTCTTAGGGGTCCGGGTCCGAACCCGAACCCCTTATATTCTTGAGTGTTCGGGTCCGACCAAGGATCCTTCAAATTCGTAGAAGTTCGGGTCCGAACCCGGACCCTTGCTGGACTGTTCAGGTTCCGGACCCTTGAGAATTTAGGAGTTTCAATTTCTGAGCTGAATAAATATTCAAGTCATCACAAAAAAGACTGGAAGACATAACTGAGCAATAAAAATGTACAGGGTGCATGGATAATACCACGGGATAGCACCTTCAAGGGTGCATCTGAAGTGTGCGGCACTGCGATTGTAGGAAGAAAGACTGGAGACGCTTAGTGGAATAATGAAATTGGCGCAGCTGTTAACGAGGAAAAGCCAGCGTACTTGAGGAAGCTGAATATTAGAGGTCTAACCAATAAGGAGTGGACTAGACTAGAAATTTATTGTAGGGATAAAAACAGAAAAGCAAAGATACTAGTCAAAAAAGCGAGGATAAAATTAAAGCGAAAGGAAATAGAAAAATGCGAAATGATCATGGGGAAGAAAGGAAATTATTATGATAAAAGAGGATTAAGAAGATTAGGAAAGAAGTACTAGCACTGAGTTACTCGGAATTAAGAATGCTGATGGTGAAATAGTATGGGATACGGACGAAGTGAAAGACTGTGTGAGTTGTTTTTTCAAGAAACTGTATGGAGGTCAAGCTATGGAGCATAATAAGTGTGAGGCAGAAGCGGATACGTTAGACAATTCCGTTGTAGGTAACGAGAGAAGAGTCGAAATCAGTGACAGTATATCCGCAATTAAGAAAGTAAAGAATTATAAGGCTGCTGGTGTGGATGTTATCGCCCTTGATATGCTTAAGAGCGGTCGCGGATATTGGTTTGTGTGACTGAGTGAATTTAGGAATATCTGTGCTGAGAACGAAGAAGTTCCAAATGATTCGAGAAAGGCTATTATCGTTCCATTACCGTTCTATTGGTAAGTTCATGTGAATAACTAAGGAAATAATATGGAAAGTCCAGTGTGGATTTATGCCGTGGAGATCATGCGTGGGTCAGATATTTAGCTTGAGACAGATCATAGAAAAAGTTTGAGAGTAAACATGAAGTTTTTTGTGCTTTTGTTGATCTGGAAAAAGGTTTCGATAAGGTGAAAAGTCCTAAAAGTGTATGGAGTAAATGGCTGGTTTTTAAGAGCAATAAAAACAGTATGAAACAATATGAGAGTAAATAGACAACTGAGCGATTGGTTTGATATTAACCGGGGCGTTAGACAAGGCTGCGTTAAGTCCTCCTGGATGATAAAGAGTATTGGTCTTAAGAATAACGCGAATGAATAAAAAATTATTGTGTTTAAAAGGGGGGTGAAAAAACTTATGCAATATTGCCTTAAACGAAGAGAGGATAGAACAATTTGATGATTTGCATCCACCGCGCTGTATGGTAGCGAGAGCTGGACATATCAAAAAAAAGATAATGGTAAAGTAAACGCGCTCAGCGTGCTATTCCTGCGGAATATATGTGATAAAACGCTAATAGATAAAGTCACTAGTGAGTGGGTTCTCAAAGAATGTGGTGTAGAAGAAATATTGATTCACAAGAGTGAAAGAATTCGGTAAAATGGTTTGGTCATGTTGAGAGAATGAATGAAGGACGTCTAACAAAGCAAGTGTATTTAGATAAGGTGATTGGTAGCATACTCAGAGGTAGACCGAAAAAAGAATAGTTGGGATGTGTGAATGAGACATCAAAGCGAAGAGTTATAAAGAGTCGTGGAAACACAAGGGCTTGCATGAAAAGATGTATGGATGTAAAGGAAGCGAAAGATGCATGGAGGGATGGGGATGTATGGAGAACAATTACTTATAAAAAGAAGAGTGACGCCTGTAACGAAAGCTTTTGGATACTAATGGGCCCTCGTGCAAAACTTGGCTCAGTGAATGTGGATGAGACAAAGAGTATGGATCTTTCCATGGGCTTGTTAGTCAGTTTGAGTGATTATGTGTGAATCGTGATTCATAATGGCTCTGTGAAGCTCTTCACCTAGGGCGATTGCTAGAGACAGATTGATCAACAACCCGTGTCGGCGCGGTGTGGTGGAAAGAGTGTGTCGCTTGAATGAGCAACAAGCAGCTTCTAGATTAAACTGAAACCTATCCTTTCTCCTACACATCGCTACTTACCCTTTACCGCGTAAATTCCTTGATCCCTTGTAGAATAACGAGACTGGAATTGAATGAGTTACGCTTACCCAGAAGGGGGTTTGGCTTGATGTTATAATAATAATAATAATAATAATGATAATGATAATTTTTTTTTTCTTGATAGCGCTTCCCTGGAGATGCATTTGGTTCACTATAAAGAAAATTACGGCTCATATAAAGCTGCTACGACTAAACCTGACGGTGTTTCTGTAATTGGTCTTCTCTTTTCCGTTCCAACGGTAGGTATTGGTTCAGCAGAAACTCAAATTTCCCTAAGAATCATTTTTCCGAAAAACCACTAGATTATTCACATCCCAGCTTGTATAAATTATGCTGAAACAAGTAGTGGCAGAATTTGCAAAAAGGCACAAAATTACCAAGATTTGGTCCTAAAAATTTGCTGGTGGAGTCTATGTCAAGTGATCACAAAAATTTTCGTGCTTGAATGAGATTTGCATGTAACTCGGCGTGATCAGTCCTTTAGTGGTGAAGAAAAACCACAATAAATATTTTTGGAAAATTTCGAAAAATGGCGAAGATATGGGACTTTGGAATTTGTTGTACCTTTTTTTTGGAAACATATCTTTGGTTCTAATCAACCGATTTAACTTTTTGAGGTCCCAAATTTTTTGTAATAAGACATACTTTCATATGAAAAAAGTCCTAGAAAAAAAATGTTCTTGGCTCTTTTTTGCAAACTCAAAAAACAAAAATCGCTTTTTTAAAAATGGTACATTTTTTTATTTTCTTATTTTTTTGCCAAACTAAGGCCTACATGAAGTTTAACTCAGCTCATTTAAACATTTCGTGAGGATTAGGCAAAAATGATGGTGTATCGGTTAAAGTTGATGGAGAAAAAACCAAAGTTCAAAAGCGTTGAGTATTATGCAATTTAAGAGAACTCTATGTGGCTTTTAAAAATACTCATTCAAATGAAAAAGTTGAATTCTCAAAGTCTGCAGAGTTAAGGCCAGGAGAGTGAGTCTTAGCTGGAAGGAGTGACACTCACAATGTTTGCGTTTGCGTTCCCCACCAAAATGCGAAACTTATCTTTTTTGGTGGAAAAATTGCAGAATGAATCAAATCTAATTCTTTGCCATTTGCAACTCCCAAGCATTGAGCAGCTCAATGATTTGCAATCCTGCTCAAATCAAGTGTTATTTCAATGGACGTGAAAGCTGCCCGGGTATTTACAATTTGAATAAGGTTCTATTGGAGAAAGCGACGTGGTAAATTTCATTGAACAATCACTTTCAAACAATGGTTTACCACAGATCGTTCTGCTCTAGAAACTGTAATTAAGCCAGTAGATGATTCCGTGGATTTCTTAAGTGACCATATGAAGAAACTTTTTCGACACGATTTCATCGCGAAACAACATAGTTTGCAACTCAAAGACACGAAGGCTAATTTAAAAATAGATGAGCTCCTCATTCTTCTAGATTTTGTAGAAAATCACTGTATTGATTATCAAGATTCTTCAGAAGGACATCACTGGTCTAAAACACAAGTAACTATTCCTCCTTTTGTGGTTTACTATCGTACACGTGAAGGGGAATTAATACACATTAGCTACGCTGTTATATCAGACATGAAAGAACATAACACGATTGCTGTACATCTCTTTCAGAAGAAACTGAGCCTTTTTACGCAAAACAGGAATCCTTGAGAATGAAATAATATACTTCACAGATGGATCAGCAGCACAATACAAAAATCACAGAAATTTTGTTAATTTAATACATCACGAGGAAGATTTTGGTTGTACAGGAGAATGGAACTTTCATGCAACTTCCCTCAGTAAAGGACCTTGCGATGGAATAGGAGGTATTGTTAAAGGGATCTTCAAGTTTCTTTTATATGAAAGTTTGTCTTATTACAAAAAACTTGAGACCCCAAAAAGCTAAATCGGTTAATTGGAACCAAAGATATGATGTTTCCAAAAAAAGGTACACAAAATTCAAAAGTCCCATATCTTCGCCATTTTTTGGAATTTTCCAAAATATTTATTTTGATTTTTCTTCACTTCTAAAGGACTGATTACAGCGAGTTACACGCAAGTCCCATTCAAACACGAAAATTCTTGTGATCACTTGACATGGACTCCACCTGCTACTAGATTTTCAAAATTTTCTTTAATTCCTTGCTTCATTTTCTTTCGAGAAAGATTCTTAGTATGCTAGAAATGTGCAAAGTTCTTGGGACAAAATCGCATTTTTTTGGACCTACTAACACTTATTGTAGATAAAAAGGTGTTATACAGGAAACTGAGGAAATGTTAGCACTAATGCATGTATTTCGAATATGAGACTCCTTTAGTATTTCAAATAAAATTATTATTTCAGATGGAATACCCAAACTCTGGAGTACTTGCACCGATAATCAACGCGCTACCCAAGGTCACGAAGGCAGAACAAACAGCTCATCTTGCACCTTTTTCACTATCAATGTTGACATTAGCCCGTTCTGCCTATATTACATACGAAGGATCTTTAACAAGACCACCTTGTTCCCAAGTTGTAACTTGGTTATTATCTTCGGCTCCTTATATCGTCACTAAACAAGAGGTAAATTCACCTTCACTGAATATATATGTTTTTATTTTTGTTCTTAACATAGAGTATCCAAAGGGTCGAAGTGAAAATGCTTAAATTAAATGATTCGTTTGAGCTGAGGGGAAAAAATTTGTTGGTTATCATCCGAAAATAGTGAGAAAAAATTCATCATCATTTGTCCTTACGGTTGGTCTGTTAAAATTTCTATGTCCAAAGGGATAATATTTTCTGACACTACAAATTTTGATGTTTGATTAGTTCAGATTTACAAAATAAATGCATTTCTGTTAAAAATTTGGTGACATTTTCTTGGAAGTTGATTTTAAAACCTCAGATACCTCACGAGGGCCCCCGTAGGGGCCCTGCTTGTCACCCTCATGCCTCAGTTTAAAAAAATTAAAAGATTTCTTTATTGTAATAAATTGTCTTTTGCGTCAAATAGTAACAATATCTTATTCAAATGTGCAATTTTTGAAAATAAAGATAATTCCAACAAATTTTGACGTGCATGCGGAATGCATGCATGAAAAAAGTTATAAGAATTGTGGTAAGTTGGTCAAAAGAAAAAACGGCAGCCTGATAAGATGTTCGTCATGAGTTGAAGTCCCCGTCGACCCGCTACTATTTTCATTTTTTTTATTTTGTATACTCAGAAATGAGATAGTTGTCAGGTGCAAAGAATTAAAATTGATAAGAAAAAAATTCTCCAATTTTTAAATTAGTTGTTTTTAAGTTGACAATTCAGAATTTGTGGGTCTTGACGACTACAGCCGTAAAAAATTTACTTTTAAGAGTTCAAAATTGTCATTCTCTATAGGGATCTCCTAAGCCGTAAGAAATACGTAAAAACAGACACTATTTCGGTATTTCCGCCAAACAAGTATAATACAAATGAGAATCCTTCACTAAATTGATTCAATATACATATTGTATAAAAATATACAAAATTGTTTAACCATAAACAGAGATTAGCTTTTATAACAGTCAGGATGACCTTATTCGTCGGGGCAGGTATACCTGCCCTGGTCTATAGGGCTATAGGCAACCTTTTTACGGTCTCAAGACATAAAAATTCTACTCAAGACATGAGCGTTTGTCTCCAAGTTGCATACGCTCGACTCAATATAATATGTCTTCAAGACGTAAAACCTTGTTTCAATACATGAAATGAAGTCTGGCTCCATCTCAAAAATGAGACATAGAAAGATGTCTTCACTTCGTCTCCAGTATGTCTTGATTGGAGGCAATTCAAGTCAGAACCAAGTCGAGGAATTCATACTCGAGCTTCTGCTGTTTATCAACGGAGCATACGAAAAAGAACTGCAATCGGAAAGCATGCGGCAAAGACGAGTGTAAGTGGAAACACCATCGAATGCTCCATCATGACCGCGGAAAGTCAGAAAGCAGTGCTTCTCAACCTGGCTCCTCCGAACCTAAACCTAGCTCGTCCAACGCTACAGAACCTGCCAACGCCAATGGAAAAGAGCTTACTTCACACATAGAACGAGAAAGACAGTCTTCCTGATAATATTACCCGTGACATTGTATGGACCAGCAGGACAAATCGAGACACATGCATTCCTTGATTCAGGTTCAACTGTGACTCTACTCGAAAAAGGGGTAGCCGTCGAATTGGGATTGGATGGACCGAACGAGTCGTCGAATTTGCAATGGATCACTGATAATATAGAATTCAAGGATCAAACCTCCAGGCTAGTCAATTTACACGTTCAAGGACGAACTGGTAAGAAATACAAACTAACCGATGTACAAACCGTGCGAAATTTATCATTGCCCGCTCAGACAGTGATGGCTCATGCTGAAGAGCGACCTCAATTGAAAAATGTTGATGTAGCCGATCTGAGCGATGCACGACCTCTAGTTCTGATAGGAATGGAACACGAGCACCTTATGAGGAATAGGCAAACCATCGCCGGAATTTCAAGGATTCATATCGTGTCCTTCACAGAGCTTAGTTGGACGATACATGAAAAATATGACACAGACGGAGTGGACAGAGATTTTGCGTTATCCTCTTATTGAAAACAAGATTACCAAGATCGTCACGATCTTCCGGAAGATTTTTGGGCAACGGAATCCTTTGAAGTTTCCCCCAATCAAGAAATGCCTCACTCTTCCGAAGAATAGAGAGCAAAGGAAATACTCGAGAAAACAGCTAAACGTGTAGGAAATCGCTGGGAAGTCGGTCTCCTCTGGCGGACTGATATCGAAAATTTACCTGAAAGCAGAAAAGGTGAAGAAAAGAGATTCGCCTCGATCGAAAGAAAATTCGCGAGTTTGGGAAAATTCACCCAGAGAAACTTAATGACTACGAGAAGGAGGGGTAAGCGCGACGGCTGACGGAAGGGGAGGCAGCTCACACAGGCCCGAGAACTTTGTACCTTCCCCACTTTGCGGTGATTCACCTGCACAAACCCACAAAGCCTCGTTTGGTATTCGACGCAGTGGCCAAGAATCACGGAGTTTCTTTGAACGACCGACTGTTGGAAGGTCCAGATCTTTTGAATTCTCTGGTGGGAGTGCTGTTTACGTTTCAAGAAGGATAACGGCCTACAACTAAAATTTTACATACCACGAATCCGAACTGTGGACTTACAGGAACAAGCAACACGTGAAGAACTGCTCCAAACTCTATCCACCGAAGCTGAATATTCGGTCAATAGCCAACCATTGACGCACATATCGGACGATCCTGAATATCTGACCAATTTGTCACTGAATAATTTCTTGATGGTAAGACGTGGAGAAACTCAAGAAGCGCATGGCCCTCCCGGCGATTTTTCCGGCGGAAGAAACCTACGCCGACAATGGCGCATCTCTCAGCACTTTGCCGATAAATTTTGGCGGCGTTGGGTGAAAAAATATTTACCAGCGATCGAAAAACGGACCCAATGGCAGAACGAAGCTCTGAAGGTGGAGGTGGAAACTTTAGTTTTCATTTGGGGCAACAACTCGCCAAGAAACCAGTGGTCACGTGGACGAGTGGTGGCAGCATACCCGGGAAAAGATAATAGAGTCCATGTATAGGATGTAAAATTGCGACCGGGACGTATAAAAGATCAGTGGCGAAATTATGCTTCCTTCAACAATAAGTGTATTCCATCCGATCAGGAAATACAAGGGGAGAGTATGGCGGACGTCGGAATGATTTTATGGTATATGTATGTTCAGCATTGAAGAATTTGTTGATGGAAGATTAATTTTTATGAAAATTTATAATCTTTTATATGTCGATATTTTAAAACGTAATACATAGATTAAGGGTGAAATGAAAAGTATTAGCAGTACTTACTATAATAATCAATGCAGAAGAAATGTAAAACCGCAGAGATTACGTAATGCCGAGCTGTCAGGTTTCGGCCCTGGAAGAAAGAAGTATGATTCACTTGACTTGTGTGTGTTCACTGAAAATATGAGATCCCTTACAGTCCAAAACAATATATACATATATATATATATATATATATATGTATTGACATGTGCTTAAAAATTATGAGAAGACAATTATTAAAGATAATTTTAAAAATTAAAAATTAAATGTCGGTGTAACTATGAGGGACCTACGAAGGCCCGTCGAGGGCAACCATAAGGGCCACCATGAGGGTAGCGTATGCTGTATTCTTATGGATTGGCGTGTTGTTTTTATGAGGGCTCACGTCTGGATTTCCCTCATGGGACTCTCATGGCCTGAGGACAATCATTGAGGGCCCTATGCGGGGTCTCACCCCATTTTTCTATACAAGAAAAAGTTTAAAAAATACACAATTATTGTAGTGTGAATGTAACTATAGTAATGAAATAAAATTTTCTTCCAATTTAGCTAGAAAAGGTGCAAACAAGTAATTTTCCTCTACTATGAGAAGGTCGGAAGCAGTTCTATTCACAACTTATAAAAAAAGTTGCTACCACCTTTCTCAGTTGAATTTTCTGCAACAATAAGTTTCAACTCACTTTTTTTCATTTGCCAATTACAATAGTTGTCTATTTTTAGATTTAAGAACAATTCTCATCAGCTATAAATGATTTACATTCTATGAAAGAAGGGGTTTAACTGTAGTGAAATTCCAATTTCGTATTTTTCAAGGCCAATAATGACCTCAAATTATTGAACAGAATTATTCGAATAATTTTCAAGGTTTCATAAGAAACCCTTGTAATCTCGTGTTGGTATCTGTCTGACTCTCTGGTCGCCTATAAAAAAAATATTCAAGCCACGACCCATGGGTAGGAAAATACTGAGAACCCTGGGAAAAATCTACTTCCTATAGAAATTCAAAATTTTATCCAAATAATAATTTTGTGGATAAGGGAAAAGGATTGAAGAAGTGAAGAGGAGAGAAGACCACCATGCTTGAAATTTTTTTTAAATCTGATTTTCTCTGGCTATGACTCAAATTAGGGGTAACACCACTCTAGGATTTTGGAAAAATCGATTTTCTTTGGCTCAAACAATACTTAAGGACCATAAAAACAATATGCAGTTAGTCATTTAGTGAAAAAAAAATTTTGAAAGGCATAATTATTGATTTTGCCGCAGCGCCTAAGAAGATTTCGTTTTGCGTTTTCCGTTGATTTCTGTTTTAAATGAATATACAGGTACACGTGATCCCCTGTTTCTTTCGCCCCGGTATACGGAGAAGGCGAGCAATCAAAATAAAAACTCGCATTGTTATATATTTGCTTTTTGGAAATCAGTGGTTAAAAAATAAGAAAGATGAGGAAATGTGGTTTTTAGTCTACTAGGAAACCCTTACTCTTTCTACTTTTTTTAAATTTATGAGCCTAGAATGTATGAATGCTTTAGCAAAGTTGATGATATTTTCTCAAAATACTTCATTTCATTTTCAGATGCAGGCTTTCAGACAAATACAATTGGCATACTGTGATGTAGAAAACAACAGGCCAGAACAGCCGCTGAATGGCCGTGTGTTTAAATTCGTTAATACTAGTACTTAGTACAGAACTAGTACTTACTAATACTACTACTACTACTATTAGTACTAGTACTTAAGGACAACAATTTACGGAATGGAAATACATTATATGGACTCCAGCTTTTTTACTTGGTCACTCTGTCAAAATCCCAAAAATTCATAATTTACCCTCATACATTGTTATTATACAAGATCCAATCAATGATCAACAGAAATCAAAAACATTGCTGAATCAACCTACAAAAAGATAATGAATATAACATATATAATAATAATAATAATAATAATAATAATCTGTACGCCTGCCCTTCCCTCGCCCTTTACATGGTTTTACCTTTCCTTATCCTTCCGTCTTACAGTCCTATTATCCTTTTTACATACATGTGAGAGGATACCGATTACGTCAGTCCGTGTCCTTCCTCATTTCGCCTCTGCACACCTCTCAGTTCCATATTTTTCACCTCCGGTCTTCACTTATGTGGGAGTACCCTATGCCTACTTAACCGCTCGCAATTAACGTTATTTTTACACATGATTTTTGTATGGATAATCCCTCTCTCCTACGCCACGCAACCTACTCCGCCTCCTTGAGAAGGAAAACCGATCTCCTAGATTCATGCTCCTCCTCTCACAACTCTTCTTGCCTAACGATTGTTATGTACAATACTCTTCCTATTGCCATCCCTCCTCCAGCAACCTCTGTTTTTTCTCCTTCTCTTTCTGCAGATACCTCCACCATCCCACCACCTCTTTCCCCCTATTCTCATGCATCATTCTTCCGATTATCATTCCTTTCTCTTTCACTTCCACACAGTGTTTCATCCAATTTCCAAGTCTAGCCCCTCCTCTGTTACACAACTTACAGGGTCTTTCCTCCTCATCCAACCGGTATCTGTTCTATTCCTCCAATTTCCCACATCTAGCCCCCGCTATTACCTTCTGCCTTCCCTTTTCGCTTTTTTCTCTTAAATATTTTGCTCTCCCTTCCACTCTCATCCACTCATATTCAACATTATACTTTAATTGCATTATCCTGTTCCATCTCTCCTGCACCCTTATTTGTCTCTCTCTTTCAAAACTACCTGCACTTTTTGGCCCATCTCATGCCATCTTTTAACTTCAAAACCTGTTAGCCCATTCCTTCTAAAGCATCTCTCCCTTTCCATCCCCCCTTGCCCTTCTCCCTTGTCATTGTCCTTCTCTATCACATCTTCAAACATTTTTTAACCATCCTTCAACCATCTTTCAAGCCATCTTTCAACTTTTAAACCTGTAAGCTCATTCATTCAAAAGTATTCCATCCCTCCTTGCCCTACTCCCTTGTCATTGTCCTTCTCTATAACAAACTCTCTCACCAGCACTCGATTCTCACTTTTCCTCGCTTTCTCTTCAAATTTGCGTGCTCTTTCTTCTGTACTCACCCTCATTTAAAATCTATCTACATCTTCCCGGACTAAGTATCCTTGTGTGCATTTTCTCAACCCTAAGGTCCACCTCTAATATTTAACGTGCACACTTTCCACCTCTTCGTATTCTCACAATCCCCAAATCTCCACACCATACAACATGACGTTTACCACCTGTGATTCAAACATCATCAATCTTCTTCTGAAATGATACTCCAACAATTTTTCACAAATTCCCCAGACTTGCTTCACGACCACGGACGCTTCCTTTAATCTCTCCCTTACATGTGCGCCATTACTTCCATTTTTCTTAAAAAGAAAGCCCAGGTACACGAATGCCTTCACTTCTTCTACAAACTTGAAAAAAGCTGAGTAGCAGCCTGGCAACGTTGGGCAGGTCTTCCCACGGGGTAGTAGCTCCGGGCATTACCTCCAAAGTGAAAAAACGCTAAATAGCTACCTAGCAATATCGGCCAAAGTTTCCCATAGTGTGGCAATTTCGGGCATCACTCCCCAAAGTTGAAAAACGCTAAGTAGTTGCCTGACAACATCGGGCAAGATCTCACACGGTGTGGTAATTTTGGGCATCATGCCCCAAACTCAAAACACGCTGCGTAGCAGCCTGGTATTATCGGGCAGAGTTTTCCACGGTGTGGCAGTTTCAGGCATCACTTCCCAAAGTTGAAAGACGCTAAGTAGCTGCCTGGCAACATCGAAAGTAGATAAGCAGAGGGGTTTCTGTTCCAAAAAGTGAGACGGAGTCTGGATGCAAATTACAAGACGGAGTCTGGATAAAAATTACAAGACGGACTCTGGATACAAATTACAAGACGGACTCTGGATACCAATTTTCTGCACTTCTTACAAGACGGAATATGGATCAGCATTACAAGACGGTCTCTGGATCAGACCCTCTGAGCCACTTCTTTTACAAGACGGATTCTGACTCAAGCACGAATTTGCAAAAATATCAGTCTAAGATAGAAAATATAAGTGTCGATGAGTTGTAGAGGGTGTCATGTTACAGTAAATATCTTTATTAGGGAAAAAATTTCGAGGTTGTTTCCTCGATGTACCTTTAGCTGTAAATAGGAACATTCGCGACACTCTGAGGCTGAAATATTTTTTAAACATTAAAAAATTACTTCAGTGTATCTTTAATAATATATAGGCCTGGAGTATATTGCTCGATACATTCACCTCTCGATGCTTCAAATGTAATACAATACTGTAAATGTTTTCAAGACTTGAGATAAGACGGCATGCATTTTATACTCTTTCTTCTCTGAGCCTTTCATTTCTTATATAGAAATAATAGTTTACCTGTTATGCGTGAAAATCTCAAATAAATTATAAAATAAGTATAATCAACTCCAATCCCGACGGTTATTATATTAATTGTCATAGTTGATTGCAAATGTTCAACATTCACATGTACACTCAAATCCCGGTTTAGAAACCTCCGGTTTAAAGACCCCTAGAACTGCTGGCCGACTGCTGGTCCACCCAGTTTCTCCGGTGCGCGACGTGAGAGACGGTGTTCAACCAAGCATGAAATGCCAGCAGCGTATAGATAAAGGTGCAATGCGCGTGTACTCAAGTTCGAACTCACGTTAGGAGATTGCATAATATTAGGAAATGGTTGATACGTCCCTGATTGTTTATGGTTTGGAGAACCCAGCTTTAGAGACCGAGGCCATTGAGGGTACCCCCGTGACGCTCTCTAAACCGGGATTTGAGTGTAGTTGTGATACGAGTACATATGTGCAAAAAACGATTTTTCATAATAGATAGGTAAGGGGGTTTCTATGCATGAGTTTCTACCTCACCGAATTCAAGGTCATCCTGAGCCGTAGTGGTTCGTGTTCGTACTAAGTTTCTAGAACATTCTTAGCTGTAGTGATTCGTGTCCGTGCTAACCTTCTAGAATGTTCTTAATGACTCACAAAAATGATATTGCGCAATTGTATAAGATATGAATTTCGAAAACAGACTCAAGGTTATTCATTATCTCAATTCGTACAATTATGAAAAAAACAAGGATGATTTATTGCTTCCTTTATTTATTTAATGTGCAAAAGGTGCAGGTGTACAAGTGTAATTTTATATGGGGAGGTATGTATGACATTCTGTTTTGGCTTTAGATCTAATTTATTGCTTCCTCCTCAGATAATACGTTTAATTTATTTCAATTTTCAGCATATAAGGCGCAATTCATACATAATTTTTCAGTTTAATGTAAGAGTTCGTTTAATAAACACTACTGAAAAACGAGCGAAAATTCAAAACTTGGACTCTAGTGCTTTGTAAGTAATATTTAAGAAGCGAAAAAGAGAAAAAGTTAATTCAAACACAAAAGCAAATATTCAATGGTGATAACTTAATTTCTAATAACGAATTTTGGTTAATCACCACTAAAAAAACTTTTTGGAGCTAACCTAACTAATGACGATGAGTTCCCAAGACTACAATAACTGTTTTAAGTCAATGGCAAAAATTTTGATTAAACAAAATCACAGTCATGGATACAGTGCTGAATCATCAGCTTCTAATCATGATTACAATAAAATTTTGAATTCAATGAAAGAAAATCATGAAAAACTAGAGAAAGAGAAAATCACAAATCTGAATTATTAACTTTTGTTGAATTACTGGAGTATATACAGGAGAAAAAAGCAGTTGTTAATATTCAAAGTAACGATGGCTACTCATTCCTCTGGTCAGTGATAGCAGCTCTACACCCAGCTGAGGATAATGTTCGCAAAACTAGTTCATATCCACATTTCAGTATTGAGTTCAATTATGATGATATGAATTTCTCAATCGCAAGGAAAGATGTTACAAAATTTGAATGCAAAAATGGTTTCTTTATTAATATCTATGGTTTAAAGCACATACAAGATGGAGAACAAGATAAAATAGTACCAATACATTTAAGCCGAACATTATCAAGGAAACCTGTAATCAATCTACTTATGTTAAGCAAGAATGATGTTGATGATTTCAGTAGCAAGAGTGATCAATATATAAAAGATAATAATACAATCTACCATTTTATGTGGATCCGAAATTTGCAGCGTTT
>JAUMHM010038250.1:0-15696 GCA_032362435.1 Melikaiella ostensackeni
ATATAGTTGTTATATATATTATATAAATATAAATTCATATAAAATATAAAAAATACATAAATAGCAATTTATCTTCCACCCCGAAATTGAAAATTTTCTAAAAAAAACATTCCTTATTGGTCGTATAAAGTTACAAATCTTCCAGAAGTGGGAGTCGCAACAAGTAAATATATAGAAATATTTCTAGAAACAAAAAAATTATTTTCCATAGTTGAATATTCATTTTCTTTGTTGAAAATTAATTTTGTTGACTAAAAATTTCACCATTCCAGTTTAGTGTTCATCATTTGAGGTGGAAATTCATTTCTTTGGTTAAAAGGACTACCATTACTAGGAGAGACAAATTTTCAACTTTTTTTCAACACTTTTTATTGAATTACATTTTTAACCAAATAAAACGAAATTTCTACTAAAAGAGATGAATTTTCAATCCGCAAATATAAATTTTTGACAAGAAAGTTAATTTTCAACCAAATTGTTGAAATCTCAACCCAAGAAGACAAATTTTCAACTAAATAGTTCAATTTTTGACCAAAACAGAATTGAATCCTCAGCTAAAAGAAATTAATTTTCAACCAAGAAGAATAAATTTCTACCAAAAAGACGAATTTTCAACTTTTTCAAACACTTTTTATTGAAATGCATTTTGAACCAAGAAAGAAGAAATTTCTACTAGAAAAGATAAATTTTCCAACCAAAAAGACGACTTTTCTACAAAAAAATTGAATTTTCAATCTGCAAATATGAATTTTTCACAAAAAAGGTAATTTTCAACCAAAGTGTTAAAATTTCATCCCAAAAAGACAAATTTTCAACTAAATAGTTCAATTTTTGACCAAAAAAGAATTAAATCCTCAGCTAAAAGAAATTAATTTTCAAACAAGAAGAATCAATTTCTACCAAAAAGACAAATTTTCAACTTTTTTAAACACTTTTTATTGAAATGCATTTTTAACCAAAAAAGAAGAAATTTCTACTAAAAGAGATGAATTTTCCAACCAAAAAGGCTTTTCTACAAAACAATTGAACTTTCAATCTGCAAATATGAATTTTTGACAAAAAGAGTAATTTTCAACCAAATTGTTAAAATTTCAACCCAAGAAGACAAATTTTCAACTAAATAGTTCAATTTTCCACCAAAAAAGATGAAGTTCCAAAAAATAGTTGAATCCTCAGCTAAAAAAAATTAATTGTCAACGAAGAAGATTAATTTTCTACCAGAGAAAACGTATTTTCAACTAAAGGAAATGAATTGACAACCACAAATAAAATAATTAAATTTTCCTTTACAAGAACTAATTTTCCACCAAAGAATATAAATTCTCAAAAAAAATGAAATAGTCGATATTTCAACCAAAAAATATATTCATATAAAATGAAAAACAGTTGAATTCAATAAAAAAAACACGATTCTCAACAAAATAGTTGAATTTTCAATCAAAGAAATGAATTTTGAATAAAAAAAATGAATTTTCAACAAAATAGTCGAATTTTCAACCAAATAATAACATCTTTTACCAAAAAAGATTAATTTTCAACCAAAAATGGAATAGTTAACTTTTCAGTTGAAAAATGAATTTGTAACAAAAAAAAAAGAATTTTCAAGAAAATAGTAAAACTTTAGATTTAAAAAATAAATTATTTACAGAGAAGTTCAACTTCCAACCCAAAAATATGTATTTTCAAGAAAAATGTGAGTTTTCAACCAAATAGCTGAATTTTTAACCAAGAAAAATGACATTTCTACCAAAATATATGAATGTTCAAACCAACAAGACGAATTTTATACGAAACAGTTAAATTTAAAATCCGCAAATAAAAAGTTTGGATTAAAAAGTTAATTTTGATCCATATAGTTAAATTTTTAACTCAAAAAGACTTATAAAGATCACTTGCCAACCAAAATTGCAGTATTTAAATTTTTGGTTGAAAAATAACTCTTAGCCAAAAAAAAAAATTCAACAAAAATAATTAAGGTTTCAACCAAAGAAATGAGTCTTCAAACAAATAGTTGAATTTCCGACTACAAAAATAAACTTTTGCAAAGGAGTTCAACTTTCAACCAGGCAGTTTAATTTTTAACCAAAACAGATTAATTTCCAACCAAACAGTTGTATTTCAATCAAAAAAGTTGAAATTTTTACGAAGAAGATGAATTTTTACACTAGAAAGATGATGAAGATGATGAAGATTTAACACAAATATGAATTTTTAACAGAAAAAGTTAATTTTTTAACCATATAGTTGATTTTTCTACCCAAAAAGATGAGTTTTTGAGAGAACATTTGAATTTTTAAGCAAAATGAATGACGCTGAAAAGACAACTATTATACTTTTGGTGGAGAATTCATCTTTTTTGGTTTAAACATTTTATTATTGGTTGAAAATTTAATTGTTTTGTTGGAGATTCAACAGTTACGCTAGAAATTCATTCTTTTTACTCAAGAATTCGAGTGTTCTTTTGAAAACTCATCTTTTTGGGTTGAAAAACCAATTATTTGGTTTAAAATTAACTTTATTTGTAGAAAATTCATATTTGCGTCGAAGATTCAACACTTTTTTGGAAATTCGTCTTTTCAGTTTGAAAATTCATCTTCTCGGCAGAAATTTCAACTTTTTTGGTTAAAAATTCAACTGTTTGGTTGAAAATTAATCCGTTTTGGTTAAAAATCCAACTGCTTGGTTGAATTTTGAAATTCTTTGTTAAAAATTCATTTCTTTGATCGAAAATTCAACTATTTGTTTAAAGACTCATCTCTTTGCTTGAAGCTTTATCTAATTTGTTGAAAATACTATTTTCTTTTTGGTTAAAAATTTATTTTTCGTCCAAAAATTTAAGTATTGCAATTTTGGTTGAAAACTTATCTTTTTTTCGTTTTTTTTTGCTTTGAAATTTTTATTATTAGGTTGAAAATCTAATTAGTTTGTTGAAAATTGAACGATTGTGTTAGAAAGTCCTTCTTTTTGCTTAAAAATTTAAATGTTCTCTTAAAAACTCATCTTTTTGGGTTGAGAAATCAACTATATGGTTGAAAATTAACTTTTTCCATTGAAATTTCACATTTGTGTTAAAAATTCAACTGTTCTGTTTGGATAAATTTTTTTCATCCTTGACTGTAGAATCTTTCTTGTTTGAAAATTCTACTTTTTCCTGGAAATTCGTTTATTTAGTTCAAAAATTCAACTTCTTGGTAGAAATTTCAACTTTTTTGGTTAAAAATGCCACTGTTTGGTTGAAAATTAATCTATTTTGGTTCAAAATTCAACTGTCTGGTCGAAAGTTGAACTCCTTTGTAAAAATTCATTTTTTCAGTTGAAAATTCAACTATTTGTTTGAAGACACATCTAATTTTTTGAAAATTCCCTTTTCTTAGTTAAAAATTATTTTTCAACCAAACATTTTTTGAGTTAAAAATTCAACTATTTGGATGAAAATTAACTTTTCCATCGAAACTTTTTATTTGCGAATCTAAAATTTAACTGTTTCGTATAAAATTCGTCTTTTTGGTTTGAACATTCATATCTTTCAGTAGAAATGTCATCTTTCTTGGTTAAAAATGCAGCTATTTGGTTGAAAACTCACATTTTTCTTGAAAATACATATTTCTGGGTTGGAAGCTGAACTTCTTTGTAAATAATTTATTTTTTAAATTGTAAGTTTGACTATTTTGTTAAAAATTCTTTTCTTTTTGTTAGAAATTCATTTTTCAACTGAAAAGTTAACTATTCCATTTTTGGTTTCAAATTGATTTTTTTTACTTGATAATCTAACTATTTAGTTATTTTGTTGGAAATTGAACTATCTACTTCAAAATTTGTCTTCTTGAGTTGAAATTTCAATAATTTAGTTGAAAATCAAGATTTTTATCGAAAATTCATATTTGTGGATTGAAAATTTAATTGTTCTGTAGAAAAGTCGTCTTTTTGATTGGAAAATTCATCTCTTTTAGTAGAAATTTCTTCTTTTTTGGTTGAAAATTCAATTCAATAAAAAGTATTGAAAAAACGTTGAAGATTCGTCTTTTCTAGTAGAAAGTTAATCTTTTTAGTTGAAAATTATTTTTTTTTACCTGAGGATTCAATTATTTTTTGGAAGTTCATCTTTTTTGGTTGAAAATTTACTTTTTTGTCAAAAACTCATATTTGCGGATTGGAAATTCAATTTTTTTGTAAAAAAGTCGCCTTTTTGGTTGGAAAATTCATCTCTTTTAGTAGAAATTTCTTCTTTTTTGGTTGAAAATGCAATTCAGTGAAAAGTGTTTTGAAAAAAGTTAAAAATTCGTCTTTTCTGGTAGAAACTTAATCTTCATGTTTAAAAATTAACTTTTTTTAACTGAGGATTGAAATTTTTTTTGGAACTTCACCTTTTTTTCTCAAAAATTGAACTATTTAGTTGAAAATTTGTCTTCTTGGGTTGAAATTTCAACAATTTGGTTGAAAATTAACTTTTTTGTCGAGAATTCATATTTGCGGATTGAAAATTCAATATCTTTGTAGAAAAGTCGTCTGCTTGTTTGCAAAATTCATCTCTTTCTGTAGAAATTTCTTCTTTTTTGGTTAAAAATGCAATTCAATAAAGAGTCTAAAAACTGCCACTCTACAGATATGAACAAAGTTGTGTAAAAATTAATTTTTGATCCGCAAAAGTCGATCATTTTGATTTAAATTCGATAATCAGAACGATATGCAGAGGTTCGATATCCCAGGGCCTACTGTGAACCCAGGGCCTACTGTGATCCATAATTCTGCCGAGAAAATAGATTTGCTGTACGTATTTTTAGTTGTTGTTATTCGTACTTGGCGGCAATTTGCTACCGCACATCTTGATAACATAAAAACATATTCGATGAAAAAAATGAAGCATGTTCCTCTCACACATTAGAGATTCTAAAAATTTTCTAAAAAGCAGTCAAGAGTATTTTTTTTTACTTTTTGAATCTACACTCATCTCGCACAACCTCGCCAGCCTCGGATCTGGTCGGCCAGAATGCGCAGGCTATTAAAAATCTAGTTTCAACCGAATTTAGAGCGACGATTGAGTAAACACTCAGGACCCCATATATAGTCTCTGAACCCGGCACACGTATGAAAGTATATGCGCAGATATTCGCGGCATGAATAACTTCTGATACGGCGCTGACTATCCGAGCGAAGACTTTGAGAATAGGGCGTCAGGGGACGCTCAGGGGAAGACGGCAGCATCCAGGCATGAACAACCGTGAGGCCGGCCACAGATAGGTCGGACAGTTGATGCGAGATGAGTATATTAAAAAATTTGAGAAATGAAAAGTAATTAAACACTCGATGCGACTGAAATTGAGCTAAAATCTTCTGTACTATTCCTGTTACCACGTTTTGGTTCAATGTTCACTCAACAAATGTGCATACCTAACCATAATCCGTATCAGTCAAGTTTGCATAAAACAGTGCTGTGGATGGAGTTCTCTGTTCCATTTTCTATATATAAACTGAACTCGCTCGAAGATCAGACGTCAATTAGTTTTTTATTCGCCTTTAAATAACATACGATCCAACCAACGTGATTATCAAATCAGTTCTGATGTTGAAAACCAAACCGTGCTTTACTGATATGCCCTTAATTAATTTAAAGGCTCCAATTGAATTATTGGATTAGCTGCAAGAGTACGGCGATGAAATTTTTACCTGCTTTTTTAAATTCGTGAAATCACGTCAACCATAAGAGACACCATGCTTTTTTTTGGCAATTTCAATTTCAGATTCAATTCTCAACTGTTGAAATTTGAACAAAACGGATGATTCTGAAAATTGAACATTGAATTTTCAACAGTTGTGAATTCAACTATTGAAAAATCAAGTGTTGAAGTTCAAAATTGAAAAAACTTCAAAATTGACATTTAAACAGTTGAATATTTAAAGTTGAATTTTTAACTTTTAAAAAACTGTAAAAAAGCGAATTTCACGAAAAGTCACGCAAGGCGAATACCCTCCCCCTTTCAATAATGTCACGATTTCCAAACGTTTAAAATTCAGCCGTCAAACATTCAATTTTCTTCAATTTTCAACAGTTGAAAATTCTATTTTCTTTCAAAATTCGCTTTTCGCTCGAATCTTCAACTGTTGAAAATTGAAAAAAATTGAGAATTTGAATTTTCAAAAGTTGATCCACCGCTTTTTTCTTGAATTTTAACTGTTAAAAATTTGAGAAAATTAAACATGGCAGAAAATTGGAATTTTAACAGTTTAATTTCCAACAGTTAAAATTACAACAGTTGAAATTTCAATTTTCTTCCATTTTCAACAGTTTGAAATTCAAGAAAAAAGCGAAGATTCAACAGTGGAAAATTAAGATTTTAATTTCCTTTAATTTTCAATTCTTGAATTTCCAATTGTTTGAAATTCAAGCATTAAAAATTCAATTTTCTTCAATGTTCAGCAGTTGGAAATTCTATTTCCTTTCAAAATTTGCTTTTTTCTTGAATCTTCAACTACTGAAAATGCAAAATATTGAAAATTTGAATTTTTAACAGTTAACTAATTGCTTTTTTCTTAAATTTTCAACTGTTAAAAATTTCAGAAAATTGAACATTTCAGAGAATTTGAATTTCAACAGTTGAAATTACAACAGAAGAAATTTCAATTTTCTTCCATATTCAACAGTTGAAAATGAAAAAAACGAAGATTCAACAGTGGAAAACTAAGATTTTAATTTTCTTCAATTTTCAATTGTTAAATTTCCAACTGTCTAAAATTTAATTCGAAATTTTCTTCGATTTTCAACAACTAAAAATTCAAGAAAAAAACGAGTTTTGAAAAAAATGGAATTTTTTATTCTTAAAAATTCAATTGGCAAAAATTTAACTTTCTTAAATTTTCAACAGTTGAAAATTCTATTTCTTTCCAAACTTCGCTTTTTTCTTCAATTTTCAACAATTAAAAATTCAGCCGTCAAACATTCAGTTTTCTCCAATTTTAAAAATTTGAAAATTTTATTTTCTCTCCAAGTTGGCTTTTTTCTTGAATCTTCAACTGTTGAAAATTTGAAAAAATTGCGAATTCGTATTTTCAACAGTGGATAATTCGCTTTTTTCTTGAATTTTGAACTGTTAAAATTTCATAAAATCGAACATTGCAGAACATTGGAATTTCAACAGTTTAATTTTCAACAGTTGAAATTACAACAGATGAAATTTCAATTTTCTTCTATTTTCAACAGTTGAAAATTCAAGAAAAATGCGAAGATTTAACAGTGGAAAATTAAGATTTTAATTTTCTTTAATTTTCAAAAGTTAAATTTTCAACTGTCTCAAATTCAATTAAAAATTTTCTGCAATTTTCAACACTTGAAAATTCAAGAAAAAAAAACGAGTTTTGAAATAAAATTTAAATTCTAAGTGTTAAAAATTCAATTCTCAAAAATAGAATTTTCTTAAATTTTCAAAAGTTGAAAATTCTATTTTCTTTCAAGATTCACTTTCTTCTTGAATTTCAAACAGTTGAAAATTGAAGAAAATTCAAAATTGGATTTTGAATTGTTGAAGATTCAACTGTTCAAGATACAACTTTGGAAAATTCAGCTCTTGAAAATTTTAATTTTGATTTTCTTTAATTTTCCACTATTGCATTTCCAACTGTTTCAAATTTAATTTACAATTTTCATCAGTTTTCAACAGATAAAAATTCAAGAAAAAAGCGAGTTTTGAAAGAAAATTGAATTTCCAATTGTTAAAAATTCAGCCGTTAAACATTCAACTTTCAACAGTTAGAAATTCTATTTTCATTCAAAATTCGTTCTTATCTTGAATTTTCAACTGTTGAAAATTTCAGAAAATTGATTACAGAAAATGGGAATCTCGACAGTTTAATTTTTAAGAGTTGAAAATTCCAGCAGTTGAACTTTCAGCAGATGTATCTCCAAAAATTCAAAATTGGACAGATGAGATTTTAATTTTCTTCTAATTTTTAAAGTTGAAAATTCAAGAAAAAAGCGAAGATTCAAGTGTCAAAAATTCAATTTTTAATTTTCTTCAATTTTCAACTGTTGAGTTTCCAACTGTTCATAATTAAACTTGTAATTTTCATCAATTTTCAACAAATGAAAATTGAAGAATAACGCGAGTAGAAAATTCAACTATTTATTTGGAAATTAAATGTTTTGTTGAAAACGCATATTTACGGGCTGAAAATTTAATTGTTTTCTAGAAAATTCGCCTTTTTGGCTTGAAAATGAAACAATTTGGTTGATTTTTTCCTTTTTTGACTGAAAAATCTTTTCTGGAAAAAAATTCAACTTTCTTGTTAAAAATTCATCTTTTCGATTTGGAAATTCATTTTTTTTTGGTTTGGGATTCTTCATTTCAATTGAGAATTCATCTCTTAGTTTGAAAATGTAACTATTTCAGGGAAAATTTGTATTTTTTTTTAGTTAAAGATAAATTTTTCAACTGAAAATTGAACTGTTACATTTTTGTTTAAAAATTTATTTTTTCTAGTTGAAAAATCACCTCTCTAGTAAAAAATTCATGTAGTTTGTTGAAAATTCGCGACATCGCGACGTCCCTGCTTTCTCTCTATATTGTAAAAAGATCTCGCAGCCGCCGCCGTCACCCCCGTCATCGCCACCCTTGTTTCAGAAATTCTGAGAAGGCCCTCTACAGCCTCCTGCGAGGGCCCCCAGTGCGTGCCATGAGGACCTCTAGAGCCATCCAGGAGGGCCTCCAGAGTCTTTCATGAGGGCCCCAAGAGCCTCCTACGAGGCCCTTCAGAGCTTTTCACAGGGGCCCTCAGTTCCTTCCACGAGGACCTCCTGAGCCTCCTACAAGAATCCCCAGTGCCACCCACGAGGGCCCACAGTGCCTCCCACAAGGACCCCTAGAGTCTTTCATGAGGGTATCCAGAGCATCCTACGAGGCCCTCCAGAGCTTTCAACAAGGGCCCTCAGTTCCTCCCACGAGGACCTCCAGAGTCTCCTACGAGAGCCCCCAGTGCCTCCTACGAGGGCCCCAAAGGCTCGCACGAGGCCCTCCACAGTTCCTACGAGGGCCCTTAATGCCTCCTACGAGGACCTCCAGAGTCATTCATGAGAGCTCACAGAGCCTCCTACGAGACCCTCCAGAGCATCCTACAAGGGTCCCCATTTCCTCCCATGAGGACCTCCACAGCCTCCTACGAGGGCCCCTGGAGCCTCCCACGAGGTCCCCCACAGCCTTTCCACGAGGGCCCCTAAAGCCTCCTATGAAGCCATCCAAAGCCTTCTACGAGGGCCTACAGTGTCTGTAGGAGGAGGACCTCCAGAGCCTTTAACGAGAGCCCTCAGAGCATCCTACGAGGCCCTCTGGAGCTTTTTACGAGGGCACCTAGTTCCTCCCACGAAGAACTCTAGAGCCTCCAACGAGGCCCTCCAGAGACTCCTACGAGATCCCCCAGTGCCTCTCACGAGAACTTTTAGAGCCTTTCACGAGGGCCCCTAGTGTCTCTGCGAGGACCTCTAGAGCCTTTCACAAGGATCACCGGAAGCCTTCTACGAGGACCCCAGCCCTCCCACGAAGACCTCCAGAGCCTTTCACAAGCGCCCGCAGAGCTCCCCACGAGAGCCCCCAAAGCCTTCCACGAGGGCCACCAGAGCCTCCCCCTTTCGCGGTGTAATGTTTTTCCTAAATTTTTCCAAAATAATAAAACGTACATCGGAGGTTCTCCCTTTCCAGGAAAAATAAAGTGACTCTCAAAGGGCGAACCTTCCCAATTTTTCAACAATTTCAATTATTTTTATGTATTTCTAATAACGACCGGTAAAGAAACGTATGAGCAATAATATATTTATGTTGAGGTGTGGCGCGCGTAGGAGGCGTAGCTCCCTAGTATTTTCATCAATATTAGGTCGGTCATGACTACCCTACGACTTTCAATAAAAAGTTTAACAACTGCCACTCGACAATTGTGAATGAAGTTGTGTAAAAATTAATTAGATCCAAGTGGATCACTTTGATCTAAAGCTGATCATCAGAATGAAATGCAACGGTTTCATATCCCAGGACTTAGCCAATCACTAAAGGGGGGTGAAGTGTGGGTAGGAACGCCACTTTACCCCTCATTAGTGATTGGCTATCGATGAACATATCATTAAATCTTGAGGCATTTAAAAATTAGTTTAATATGCGACTGAGCCAATCACTAAAGAGAGGTGGAGTGTGGAGGTAGGAACCCCTATTTCACCCCTCTTTAGTGATTTGCTATCGATGATCATGGAACCTTGAAGCCGAAACTGGCCTCCAACTAACAAGAAACTGGGATCCAGTTTACACTCTACACAAAATGAAGATTAGCCCAAAGTGTGAGGACACTATGGTGGTAGCAATTTGTTTACCCACGACATTGACTCCCGTCTCTCCCTTTTTCTATCGTACAGTATGGATTGTACCGTACACTTGCAACACTAACCATCAGACTCGAACCCAGAAACTCTCGTCGCCACTGCGTCTGGACCCTAGCAAGAAACTTGCCCGCTACCTCTTCCCCTACCCCTAACCCTCGCCCTTTCCAACCAACCCCTCTGAGCCGAGGTAGCGTTGCGTTCCTTCCTTTACCATCTATAGACTTCAGAGTCTGGCTAGTTCCTCGAAAATGGGGTTGAAGATGGGGTTGAGGTTGGGGTCGGGATCGGGGGTGAACCCAAGGGGAAGGACGACTACTAGAACTTAGCTGGGAATTGCAAGGGGGAACAAAAGTCCAAGCCAGCTCTTCGATTACATTACCTAGGGGTGTAATGTACGCAGGAAAACTGCCTTTCTGCAAAAAAGATGGGGGAACGAAAGGGGTAGCCTTTTATTTCTAACCTCGCATAAGACAAGGAGGTGTTTATCCGCACGCAAATAGCTCATCGATATAATTTTAACATCGGAGATGCATTCGCCTGTCATTTTTGAATATCCCTTGTGGTACTCCTGTTTAACTCTACATTTATATTGATGCTTGTAAAATAATCTTGGAAGTTAGAATGCCAGTTGCTGCCGACAATGCTTAGTCAAGGTCGACATTGCTGGCTGGCAACGGTCATTGACGAAATTTACCGGTCAATGTCTAGAATAACTATCCCAGAAACAGAAATTCTAAAATTTCCAACATTGACCAGTTATTGTCAACAATGCCTAGTCAACATCGACATTGCCGGCTGGCATTGGTCATTGTCGACATGGACATGTCATTGTCGAAATTTACTGGTCAATGTCGAGAATATCTATCCTAGAAACTAAAATTCTGAAATTTCCAACATTGACCAGTTATTGTCGACAATGCCTAGTCAAAATCGGCATTGTCGAGATTGACCGGTCAATGTCGAGATATCTATCCCAGAAACTGAAATTCTGAAATTTCCAACATTGAACATTTATTGTCGACAATGCTTAGTCAAGGTCGACATTGCCGGCTGGCAACGGTCATTGACGAAATTTACCGGTCAATCTCTAGAATAACTATCCCAGAAACAGAAATTCTAAAATTTGCAACATTGACCAGTTATTGTCAATAATGCCTAGTCAATATCGACATTACAAGCTAGCATTGGTCATTGTCGACATGGACATGTCATTATCGAAATTTACCGGTCAATGTCGAGATATCTATCCTAGAAACTAAAATTCTGAAATTTCCAACATTGACCAGTTATTGTCGACAATACCTAGTCAAAATCGACATTACCGGCTGGCATCTGCCATTGTCGACAATGACTGGCCAATGTCGACATTGGGGGCTGACATTGCTCATTGTCGAGATTGACCGGTCAATATCGAGGATATCTATCTCAGAAACTAAAATTCTGAAATTTCCAACATTGACCAGTTATTGGCGACAATGCCTAATCAAAATCGACATTGCCGGCTGGCATCTGCCATTGTCGACATTGACTGGTCAATGTCGACATTGGGGGCTGACATTGCTCATTGTCGAGATTGACCGGTCAATGTCGAGAATATCTATCCCAGAAACTAAAATTTTGAAATTTCCCACATTGAACAGTTATTGTCGACAATTCTTAGTCAAGGTCGACATTGCCGGCTGCCAACGGTCATTGACGAAATTGACCGGTTAATGTCTAGAATAACTATCCCAGAAACAGAAATTCTAAAACTTATAACATTAACCAGTTACTGTCGACAATGCCTAGTCAATATCGACATTGCCAGCTGGCATTGGTCATTGTCGACATGGACATGTCATTGTCGAAATTTACCGGCCAATTTCGAAAATATCTATCCCAGAAACTAAAATTCTAAAATTTCCAACATTCAATATTAATGGTCGACAATGCTTAGTCAAGGTCGACATTGTCGGCTGGCAACGATCATTGACGAAATTTACCGGTCAATGTCAAAAATATCTATCCCAGAAACTAAAATTCTGAAATTTCCGACATTGACCATTTATTGTCGACAATGCCTAGCCAATCTCAATATTGCCGACTGGCATCGGCCATTGTCGACATTGAATGGTCAATGTCAACCTTGCGGACTGGCATTGGTCATTGTCGAGATTTACCGGTCAAAGTCGAGAATATCTATCCCAGAAACTAAAATTCTGAAATTTTCAACATTGACAAGTCATTGTCGACAATGCCTAGTCAATATCGACATTGCCGACTGGCATCGGCCTTGGTCGACATTCACTGGTCAATGTCGACATTGGGAGCTGATATTGCTCATTGTCGAGATTGACCGTTGAATGTCGAGAATATGTATCCAAGAAAATAAGATTTCAAAATTTTCAACATTGACCAGTCATTGTCGACAATGTCTAATCGAGGTCGACATTGCTGGCTGGCATCGGTAATTGTCGACACTGACCGATAATTGTCAAGAATATCTATCCCAGAAACTGAAATTATGAAATTTCCAACATTGACCAGTTATTGTCGATAATGCCTAGCCAATATCGACATTGCCGGCTGGCATCGGCCATTGTCGACATTGGATGGTCAATGTCAACCTTGCGGGCTGTCATTGGTCATTGTCGAGATTGAACGGTCAAAGTCGAGAATATCTATCCCTGAAACTAAAATTCTGAAATTTTCAACATTGACAAGTCATTGTCGACAATGCCTAGTCAGTGTCGAGATTGCGGGCTGGCATTGGTCATTGTCGAGTTTGACCGTCAATGTCGAGGATATCTATCCCAGTAGCTAAACTTTTGAATTTTCCAAACATTGACCAGTCACTGTCGGCAATGCTTATTTAATATCGACATTGCCGGCTGGCATCGGCCGTTGTCGACACTGTCCGGTTAGTGTCGAAAACATCCATCTCAGAAACTCAAATTCTGAAATGATGATGATTCAAAAATCGAAGAAGCTTTAGCCTGTCATTTTTGTATGTCCCTTGGGGCACTCCTATTCAACTCGGCATTTATATTGATGTTTGTAAGATAATCATGAGAGTTAGAATCAGTATTGAAGCAGGACAGCTGCGGAGGTCGCAACCCCTTTATTGCATTATTTTAGTACAGTGCCCTTCAGATCAACAACTAATCGCTAGGATATTAATATACCTGATAACAGTTTAGATAAGTAAATGAATTAAAATATTTATCAAAATGTGGTAGCATTTTCATAAACAAATGCCGAATTCTAGCATTTAAATTTTGGCTGATATAAATGAAATTTGACGACTATAAATCTTTATTCACAGATGGTAAATAATCGTCATCATTATGAGCAGATTGATATTGCTATAAACAGTTCTATCAAACAATTTCAAACAATTCTGAAAATAACCCTAAAGTATCTATTTTTGCCACATTTTACTATTTATGGCTAACAAAGAAATTTTTTGAAAACAATTTCGCCAACGGTTTCTTGAATCAGAAGTTTTCACGGTTAAAATCAATTTTAGCTTTTAATTATCCGATTTATTTTGATGCAGATATTAGAAGCTAAAGTATAAATAAAGAATATAATAAATGTCCAATATACATGTTACAGTAGGGTAGTCTTTACAATTAGCCAGAGAATATGAATCTAATATTTTTTAAATTTTTCCCTCATAAGTCTGTTTTATAGGGCCCCAAAAAAACCCCATTAGTTAAAAATTAGGTTTTGCGAGTTTTTTGCGCTAATTACTATATTTTTACGATTTTTTTCAGTAAAAATTGTTTCTGATACATTAAGTATTACATTCTACCAGAAGAAAGATGTTTAAATGAACCGTTTAAACAATTTATTATTGTTTATAGCAAATCTTCTCTGAGAATACAGTAAGAAAGTCGCGGTTTTTTCCCAAATTTTCAACTTTTCAGTTAGAGCGAGGCGCCAATCAAATGGCGTTAGCAAAAATAATTACGTAAACATTATTTTTTTGTTTTTAACTACCTTCTCTCATAATAATGCTAGATAGTTGTGGTTTTTTCTAAAATATTTTAATTTTTATCCACTTTTCTCTTAGTGAGGTGATAATTAAGGCAAGTTAACAAATATGATTATACAAACAATTTATCATTGCTTATAACTGCCTTCTCTTAGAGTAATGTTAGAAAGTTGTGTTTTTTTCTGAAATCTTCCGCTCTTCTTTGATTTGTATTTATAAACAAATAATAAAGGAAAATCAATCAGAATCATGTTCTTACTAATCTGTTTTTATGGGGATATATTTTTCTTATTATTCTCCTGATCATTCCATCCTTTGTTTTTATCTTTACTGTGAGATAGCTTTATTGTTCGAATTAATATTTATGTATTATTAGTAAAAGAGTAAAAATACTTTGTTGAAAAAAAAGGAAAACTATTTGAAAAACAATTCTTCTTGATGCTCATTTCTTATTTGTTACTAACTCAAGAGTCAAAGAAAAGGTGAAAATTTCAGAAAAAACCACAGCTTTCGGCATCATTCTGAGTGAATGTTGTTATGAATAATGATAATTTGTTTACACAATTATTTTTGTAAACTTAAATTGATAAGTGCCTCGCTCTAATAGAAAAGTTAAAAAATTCGGAAAAATGCGACTTTCCGACTCTTTTATCAGAGAAAATTTCTATAGACAATAATAAATTATTCAAAAAATTTATTCAAACATCTAATTATCAGAAAAAACTAATGTTTTGTATATTAGAAACAATTTGTACTGAAAGAAACCGCATAAAAGTAATAATTGGCGCGAAAAACTCGCGAATTTCAATTTTTCACTTATGGAGGTTTTTCGGGACCCTATAAAACGGACTTATGGGAGCGAAATTCAAAAAGTAATTTTTGATTCTTATTCTATGGCTGATTGTGAAGACAATTGCTGAGGGTCAACTTGATACACTTAATACTGATGATTTTGAATAAAATTTACAAAAACGTCTCTTTTTCTTATGAAAAATACGTCCTAAACTTCATAGGGCTTGCGGAAACTTTAAATATCTTCTTTTTTTCTAAGAACCATATGCATTTATTTTTTTATGGATTCGAACAAATTTGGGGTTTTGACCATAAAAATTCCAAAAAAAAAATTTTCAGTGCATTTTTGGACAAGCCTAATGTTACAGTCAATGTCGGAAATCAGTCATTGTCGACAGTGCTTAGTGGATGTCGATATTTCTGACTGGCATCGGTCATTGTCGAGATTCACCGGTCACTGTCGGGAATATATGTCCCAGAAAATAAAATTCCAAAATTTCCAACATTGACCAGTTATTGTCGAAAATGCCTAGTCAATGTCGATATTGCCGGCTGCCATCGGTCATTGGCGACA
>JAUMHM010038317.1:0-15692 GCA_032362435.1 Melikaiella ostensackeni
TATATTTTTTAATGTACATTACATAATATACTCCTAAAAAACTATTAAATAATACTGATACTAGACGAAATTATACCGAAACGCCATAACACAGAAAAAACTAGGAGTTCTATGATGTTGCAGCTCTACTAAAAAACGGGTTTCTTTGAAATCTGTCAAAATCAGGTGTTAATCAGAAGTGGTTTTTTTGGAAACAGTTGACAATAACGTTAGGCGTAAAGGCTCTTCACCCCATATTCCTGCAAATACCACCGGGGTCAGTGTCCTGGGTTGTTTTCAGCGGAAAATGAATTCTTTTATGGAAAAATCACTAAGTCCCTTTCGAAACTCACAAATTGCATCATTTTGAAGTTATATTGGATATTTTTGACAGAAAATGGACTATTTTATAGAAAAATCACCAAGTCCCTATAAAACCTCACAAGTTCCATTATTTTGATATTATGTTGGATATTTTCTGAGGGAAATGGATTATTTTATAGAAAAATCACTGAGTCTCTTTGAAACCTCACAAGTTCTATTATTTTGAGGTTATGTTAGGTATTGCTAGGAGAAATGGATTATTTTATTTGAAAAATCACTGAATTTCTTTGAAAACTTACAAGTTCCACCATTTTAAATATATGTTGGGTGTTTTAAACGGGAAATAGATTCTTTTATAGAAAAATCACTAAGTCCCTTCAAACCTCACAAGTTCCATTGTTTTAAGGTTATGTTGGGGTTTTCTGCAAGAAATGGATTCTTCTGTAGAAATATTACTAAGTCCGTTTATAACCTCACAAGTTCCGTTATTTTAAGGTTATGTTAGGTGTTTTCTGCAGAAAATGGATTCTTTTATAGAAATATCACTTAGTCTCTTTAAAGACTCACATCGTATTTTACTTCTCTTCTGCAAATTATTAAAAAAATAGCTCAAATACCGTTTTATATTTTTTCAGCAATTAGAGGAAGAGCAAAAGAATAAATATTGAAAATAAAACCTCGAAATCACCAATTCAATCAATTGGGGAATAGAAATCATCTTTTTCCGTCGAAATAATGTTTTCACGAAATAATGTAATTTTTCCGCAAAAATAAGCAAACGCAACCTCGAAATTAGCAAAGCGTTTTGCAAACAAATTTTTCGCATCATCAAACATTTTCAGACAAGACCTGACGATTATCGCGAAATAATATAATTCTTCCGCGAAAATTTGCAAACATGACCTCGAAGCTAGCAAAGCAGTTATTTTTAGAAAAGACCTGATCGTTTTCACGAAATAATATAATTTTCCCGCCAAAGAAGACAACCATAACCTAGAAATCAGCATAGCTATTTTGTGTGTCTTTTACAGCTTCTACTGCAGCTCCCTCTGTGATGAACGTTTTTAAAATCAGATGCCGACATTTTCGCTTTAACGAATGCAAGTTCTTATCTAATATGTTTGTTATTCTGTGTTCGTAAAGTGTAAAGTGGAATTCACTCTTGCATTTCATGCCCCACGCGACGCAAAGGCGATTTCTGGATTTCCGCACAGTCTAGAGAATCGAAGGCGGGGTCGAATTTAGTAACTACATTATACAGGGATGCTCCGCCGCCCTTTTAATCGTTATTTGCGTACCTTTTAATTTGGAGCCATGTTCAAGCTGTATACTCTGACAGTTAAATTAGATCAGACTCTAACCCACCACTAATTGCCAAGTATAATAATTAATAATTATTTATAAATTGAAAATGTTTTATTGTAGTGCACCAACATGCAATCACAATTACAATTTGTTTTTAAATCAAAATTTGAATTATGCGCCAAGCACAGTGGTACGAACATGGTGGCCGAGCACTCCTCTATAATCTAGTACCTTAGGTCGAATGTTTCCAAGCCAAAAATTCACGCTCGTGAATGTGCTTTTATGCTTACAACATACACCAATAAACCTAAAAAATATTTTTACAGAAAAGTCCTTGTATCATTTCAAATCACATAAAATCTTTACAACTTGAGTTTATTCACTCAATATTTTCGTTATCCATTACAAATAAATAATGACTCTAGAAGTTTTTTATTAGATTATAATAACTGTCGAATGGAAAGTTACTTCTCTAAAAGTTGTTTCTTTTCGTGCCAATCTGTCAACAGAAGTGCTTTTTTGGACGACATAATTTGAGATTTCTTTGGACACATTTTCGAAAATGAGTGAATTTCACACCACAGTAATTCTGTTTTGTTGCATCTCCATTGAACCCCGAAAATTGATTCTATTTAACACTCTAGTTTTTTCTATGTATATCCAAATTTCACCACAACTCTTGGTACTGATTACCGAGCAAATTTTCTTTGTGTAGTAGCGGATGATGAAAGAGGGATGAATCTGATGATAAGAGCGTTCGAAGAGTATGTGATAGAAAAAGATTTAAGGATGAATATGAGGAAACGAGCTGCAGGTGATAAAGAAAATGGAAATTGCGAATGAGGTAAGGGTACTAGTGTGGTCAGTTAAGTTATAGAGTCGAAATTCCGGAGTGGAAGGAGCATAAGAGTGTATAAAGTCGGCACGAGAAATTTCTGAGATGGGTCATCGCGGTGAGTCCGAGAAACTAAGAAGGAGGGGGGAAAGCAAGATTGCACAAGTATGTGTCTGGGAATCACTGATTAAACAGTAAGATTTTAATTGATGAATTCAGTTAGTTTCAAGAGGTTATATTTCGCATACATTCTGGTCTGCTTTTATCAGCATTTAAATTGAAAACAGGATTCAGAAAACAGTAGGATATTCTTTAATGTAAATAATACAATTACATAGTTTTTTAAATTAATTTATCTAAGATCGTTTTATGGATCGAACTCGCTACAAACTTTAAGAAATTTCGAACGTAATTCACAATAACGACAAAATGAACAATAAATTAAACGCAAATATTGAAGTTTCGTTGTCGGTCATTCAAATGTAGTGATTATTCCTTCAGAAAAATTATCTTTTTTTTCTTCCCCTTTTACTGCTGTGAATTTTTTTAGAATTATTCGAACTCCCCACAAACTCTTTTATTCAGTTTCTTTAGGATACTTTTCTCATTCTTCGAAATTCTTCAAAGTATTGTGCAGCTATTCAATGGAATTTTTTACTGTTTCAGCAGTTTTATAAACATAGAATTCTAAGAAATTATAGAAAAAAGTTAAGGATTGTGCGATATGAACATTTAGAACAAAATGGATCTTGCATAATAAATTGAACGCAAATAATCGACTTTCATTGTCGGCTATTTGAATGTAGCGATTATTCATTGAGATAAAAAATCATATTTTTTTATCCTCTTTTACGCATAGAATATACGGATGAACGGGTGTCGCAGCCTGACGTCGAACTGTATCTTGGTAATAATTGTCAATGTTCGCTCCAATCTAAAACATTTATACAAGTTTTAAAGCTGTGTATAATATTTTAAGAATTATTCGAGAATATTAGGGTGGGTCAAAAATAAAAAATTCTGGAATTTGAAATAGTTTCAATTTTTCGCAGATTTTAATTAATCATTTTTTAAGAGATAATTCCTTTTTAATTCATCCCTGTATTATCAGAAAAATCGTAATATCTGATTAAAAAGGGGAATTTTTCCGATTACATGTAAACTTTTCCGTGACAAAAATGCACTAGAAAAAAAATCGCCAAGGCTAAGGAGTCAAAATTGAAAATTCAGCAAATTTTTAACTTCCAATTTAGATTCCCAGGTTTTGGCGTTTTTTTTCCAAGTGCATTTCTGTCACGGGAAAGTTTACATGTACCTAAATGGGGAGGGAAGAAATATCTGACCACCAGAAAAGTAAAAAAAAATGACGCTAAAGAAAATTTAAAGATTCTGCAAACAAGAAATTTTTTTATCATTTGTTTCGAGATTCTCGGGAAATCTAGGACATCCAATCCTGATAGGTCAAAAACATTTCAACTTAAAATTGATTGACATACATGAAAATCTAAAATTGTATTAATATTATATTAGGTTCAATCAGAAATCGCCCAATGTTTTTAAGGCTGTTGGAAAAAAATTATTGAAATTAAGCGGTTTTCCGCTTTGTAGACACACTTCTATTTAAAAAAGAAGTTGGACTTAGTATCTAAAAAATATTTTAATTTTAGTATTCATTGAGTAAAATAAGGCGACTGAATTTCGAGGTTAGAGCGTGAGTCCAAGAGTCTTAAAGTATATTTTCACTAAAATATTTCTCAACAATTGCTTTTACTTGTTAATTCTACAACTTTGAAGAAATTATAATTTTAAATCTGAACAATTACTGTATTTATAGCTACAATTTTTTTATTTTGAAGTCTTGCAGTGCAAAATTATTAATTCTCATAATCAAATTTGTAAATAATTGAAAAATATTCAGTTCCTTGAAAATATAAGAAATGTTAAACACAAATCTGATCAAGGCATTAGTATTTTCACATAAAGTACAAAATTTGCATACAATAAATGTTGCAAATAATTCATTTTTCAGTTTCTGAATGATGTCCTCATCGAAAATACCTGTTAATTGTGCACACAATTCTTCAGTGTTTAGTTTTCAAAAATCTGATACCATTGTGTTAAATTAAAATCCATATACAGATCTTAAACATATTTGAATGTACATAAGTTATTTTCATGCATTTATCATTTAGAATTAATAACTTCAATAATCGTTTTACAAGCTGACCTGTAAATTGCCTCTATTTACGATTAACTTAATACGAACAAATCTATCTTAACTGAGTAGTTTGAAACGTTTTGAGTGTTTATCAAAAAGTGAGGTTAGAGAAACCTTATATAGATCAATTTCGATCAATCAATTAAATCGACTGCCACAAATTCAACCATCGTATTCAATCCGTCATAATACATATTTAAGTCAATTTTTTTCCCGTAAAAAATGCCAAAAACTTGAGGTATGCAGACGTTTGACTTTCCCGAGTGTTCCACATTGACACTTTGACGGTTCTTGACAGAACTTCTCCTCGGTGGACTTCGTACGAGAATGGCTCACTACATTTGCGTGGCGCTCTACTCAAACGATATTCATAGCAGGATTTTAGAAAAAATTCTTTCATTAAGTAAACTTACCTTTAATGTTTTTTTCTGTGTATTTTATTAGGTTTTAAAACCAACAAACATTTTGTCTCGATAAAAATATTTTTTTCTACTGTGACTTCAACTGTCACTGAATAATAAATTTGTCTTATTGTTAATGATGGCGTGTTCGGATAAGCATTAACCGCATTAACGAATATTCATGAGGTTATGTTAATGGTAACTGATTCAATTCAGTTATGTTCCATTGACGGTTTTTTTACTATTTACATTAGTTAATATTATGATATAACTGATTCATCAGTCAAAAATCAATAAACTGATTCAATTAGTAAAATTTTTACTAATTTAAAGTAGAGAGAAGGTAGTACATAAGGATTGACGATAAAAAAACATATAATGGTTCTGTGAAGACTTAAACCTCTAAAAGGAAGAAAGTATAAGCAAATAAAGAAGAAGGTATTGATAATTTTCTTATGAAAATTAACAATTCCATGTTGAAAGGAAAAAGGACAAGCCATGATGCACAGCATAAGTGAATATATTCAAAACATTGTCAGGATTAAGAGAATAGTTTTCCATAATAATGCCTGTGTGTGGTGATAATTATACAACGTTTAACTTTCATTCGTATATCAAAACGAACTTTCAGTCTCGCTTCCTCTGGATGTACTTCGCATAACGTTTACTTCGTATAATATGGATCTTCAGATGCTTCTTTTAGTGTTCTGTTTTAATTCAAATGTCCCGGAAACGTGTCAAACAGAAAATGAGAGTTGCAACTTGAGTGGAGAACATGCCATAAAAAACTTATTCGAATCTGGCATGCGGTGACTGTAGCTGCCTGACGTAATGATGTCGCGGTTAATTACACTGAGAATAACGACGCCGGTATTACTTCCGTTGCGTTGTTACGCATAACGCATCCAACAAAATTCCCGAATCCATTTTCTCTCACCTCTCACTCAATATCTCGAATTTTCCCTCTCCGAAGAGAGTATACGTTTCTAATTAATAATCCGAATCGAAAATCGGAAAAATTCTCCAGGATATGGGGAAAACTCAATTACTGGAAATTTATGCATTCATTTCCTGGGGAACTAGTTTCCAATTCCAAACACTACATATTCCTATTTTGGCCGAATGCGAAGAGAGATACGATGCTTAGAATATTTTTTTTTGTTTATCAATTTTAGTCTTTTCTTCAATTATTAACTTTTTAAAATTAAATGCCTAATTTGTTGAATTTCATAGAGTATCAAATTTTCAAGATAAAACGGAGAAAATGAAAGAATTGAAATTTTGGCGTTCAAAATTGAACCATTTTGAAATTTTAATCGTGATAATCTGAAATATGTAGAAATATTCAATTAACTAATTTTTAATTAGGACTGTTCAATTATAAATACTTCATCTTCAATTTCTTCAATTCAATTCATTCTTAAGGAGTACTGCTCATATCATATTTACAAAGGTCTTAAAATTTGAATTTAAAATTGCAGCTATTTATTCTGTATTGCAGACATACTGCAGCGGTTGAAGTTTACGCCACCCCACCCCTTTCCACCGAAAATCGAAATTTGCTTATTTTAACGTGACCAAGAATTATAATTCAACAAAGCTATTATATATCTGAATTTACTCGAAATGAAGTATATTTCATGAAAATAAAATTCTTAATCTTTTTGGTCTCAGAATTATAACAACTTTTTTAATTCTGAATAATGGCCATTTTCGCACCTAAGTGGGATATAGTAATGAAAATGAAGAAAGTTTTGATTTTTAAAGATAATTTTCTTACGTCTAAATGATGCCTGAAAGGAGAAAAAATTACGATTTGACCTAAAAAATTTATTGTTGAAACCAAAATAAGAAATACTATTTTTTCAACTACAGAAAATGGTCATTTATCGTATAGTAATTGAATTTAAATCGATGTTCTGTTGTTCTCCATTATTTGAAAAATAAGAAGCGACCTATTTCTTCATATCAACTTTTACAAGGTAATATTCTACGCATTTCTTTACTGTGATAATATTATTAAATGCACGATTCTAATCTACGTCACAATAATTTTGAGAAGATATTATTTTCATTTTTTTTTCTTCAAAAAATCATTTGTCTTAAGTTAATCGTAAAATTTCGATTTCTTGAAATTTTTAATTAAAAACTGTCGGACGTAAATATGGGAATAATATATTCCAAAAATTATTGAGACGGTCATGTTATTCAAAATTTACCGCCTATTCATGCTCGAGCATGCGCTACTGATCCCGCGCATGCGCTAAGAAATCGCGGTAGCAAAATAACCTGTGATAACTGGAAATAACCTGAAACAGGAAAACCGCAACAATCGGTAAGAAATCAGTTTCTAAATGTTTTAAATGGCAAACCGTTGGCCTTTTTAAGATTAAGAAAAGCAAAAAAACAAAATTTCAATATCTCTAGGTGTATGGAGATCTTGTGTTTGAAAAACAATAAAAAAAGGATACTTTCTTGACATTATTGTGTCGACCGGGGTAATTATTCAATTAATTTTTCATGGTAATTTTTCCGATTTCTGGTCATTTTTTGCTTTTTGGAGAAATGAGAAAATATCTATCTCGGCCCGGGTTTGAACCGAAAAATTATTTTAATAATTACTCTGGTTGACACAATAAGATGAAGAAAGTATATATCCAAATTTCGTCATAATATCTTCAGATTAGAAGAAAAATCTTACAGGTAGTTAAATTAGATGCAGATCCACATCACCTGTACATATAGGAGAAAGGAAAAATGGTCGATCGAAGTCTCGGTGGCGTAATTGGTTAACGCACTGACTCATGAAAAGACAGATTTCCCAATTCAAACCCTGACCGAGATAGATTTTTTCTCATTTCTTCAAAAAACAAAAAATGTTCAGCAATCGGCAAAATCAACACCAAAAATTATTTTAATAAAAAAGTATGAAGAAACAAAATTTGTATATGACAAACCACGTAGTGAAAGGTCACGCGTTATTGGTGACAGAGTAGTTAGGTTTATAATAAGAAATGTGGAAGAAAATCGTAATAGTAAAGCAGGTAGTGTTAAAAATGATCTGATACATTTCATTCTTTTCCGAGTTTATTTTTTTATTCTGTCTGCTCTGATAGTACGATCTTTACTATGTTACCAAAAACGTATTTCTTTGCACAACGCGGTTTGGTTTCCTCATACTTTTTCATTTATTTTTTTTCGAATACAAGATATCGAATACACCAAGACTTTTTAGTCTTAAAGAGGCCAACAGTTTGCCACTTCAGACTCTCAGAAATTGATTTCTTGACTAGTGTTACGGTTTTTCTGCTTCAGGTTAGTTCCAGTTATTACAGGTTATTTTGCTACCGCGCTTTCTCAGCGCATGCGTGGAATCAATGGCACATGCTCGAACATAAATAGGCGGTAAACTTTGAATGAAAAAAGAGAGTTCTGTAGTCACTTCTTATGTCTTAAATAATTTAGAACAACAGAACATCGATTCTAATTCAATTACTATATGATAAATGGCCATTTTCTGTAGCTTAAAAGATATTACTTTCTATTCTGGCTTAAACAATTAATTTTTTTAGATCAAATTATAATTTTTTCTCCTTTCAGGCATCTTTTCGACATGAGGCAATTATCTTTGAAAACTTCTGAATTATAAAAATTATTAGTATAAGAAGAAAGAAAAGGGATGTAAGGAAACTACATTGTATCATAGATTGAGAATGTATGCAAATCAAATCTGATCTGCACATATGTGCAAACATTTTTTTGTTCATTTTGTGAATATTTCATTTGTTACATTATAAATACACTTTTCTCTACATTTTCCAACTGTACATATATTTAGCTGCTCTCATGAACATTCTTTATTATTCATATGGCATGATCATTAAACTTTATCTTTTGTGACATTACCCGATTTTCTGTGACTGCCCTGCAAGAGCCAAGTCTTTTGTAGTATTTGCAGGTGATGTTATGAATTTTTTTGATTCTTTGACACTTCACATAGGGAATAGAAATAGATTTTGTTAATATTTTGACATTAAACTAAATAATGCCAAAAGAGTCGACTTTTTGGACTGATTCTTTCCTCCCAAAGCAGGCCTGTATGTTTAGTGGTTTATATTATGTAGACTAGTTCAATTTTAGGACCTGAAAATCTAGACACTTTTACCATTCGATTTTAAACTACAGCAGGAAATTTCGTTCTTGGGAGCCTGGAACGAAAAATCAAATAGTGGGTAAAAACTCGCTTTAAAAAAAGGTTTTTTGTTCCTAGAGGCAGGGATTTGGCTTATAATGGTATATAATCTGTAAACTGGCTCGTCTAAAGCTGCTAAAACGACAGAACATTTATAATATCACCTGCAAACATTGCAAAAGACATGGGTCTTACAAGGCTGTGAAAGAATATCGAATAATGTCTAAAAAGTGGACTTTTTAAATTAAGGTTTTTCCCCTCAAAGCAGGGATCTTATGTTTAGTGGTTTATACTGTGCAAATTTGTTCATCTTGAGAGCCAAAAATATCAGACATTTTACAATTTCGCCTTAAGTTGATGTCAGAAAATCGAATATTTCCTAAAAAGTCGACTTTTTGAATTGATTTTTTTCCCCAAAGCAGTGCTCTTATGCTTAATGGCTTATATTCTGTAAACGAGTTCGTTTTGAGGACCTACAAATACAGACACTTTAACATTTGACTTTAAACTACAGCAAGAGATTTCGTTCTTGGGAGCCTGGAACGAAAAATCAAATAGTGGGTAAAAACTCTCTTTAGAAAAGGTTTTTGGTTTCAAAAGGCATGAATTCTACTTGCAATACTTGTAATGCTTGCTGCTAAAACTTGTAATACTTGTAATAAACTTGTAATGGTATATATTCTGTAAAATGGTTCATTTGGGTTCCTGAAAAAGCAGAACATGTGTAATATCACCTGCAAACTTTGCAAAAGATTTGGGTCTTATGGGGCTGTGGGGCTGTCTAAAAACTGGACTTTTTAAATTGATGTTTGTCCCCCCAAAGCAGGGCTCTTATGTTTAGTGGTTTATGTTGTGAAAACTAGGTCATTTTTAGGTCCCGAAATGTCAGACATTTTACAATTTCGCCTCAAATTACTGTAAGAGATTTCCGTTCGATGAGGTGATGTCAGAAAATCTAATGTTTCCTGAAAAGACGACTTTTTAAATTCATTTTTTTCTCCAAAGCAATACTCTTATGCTTAATGGTTTATGTTCGGTAATCTACTTTGTTTTGAGGCCATGAAAATTCAGACACTTCACTATTTAACTTTAAACTACAGCAAGAGATTTCATTCTTGGAAGCCTGGGACGAAAAATTAAATAGTGAGAAAATCTCGGCTTAAAAAAGGTGTTTCGTTTCTAAAGGCAGGAATTCTACTTCATATGGTTTATAATCTGTAAACCGGCTCGTTTGGAAGCCATAAAAAGCAAAAATTTCATAATATCACCTGCAAATACTGCAAAAGATTTGTGCCTTGCGTGACTGTGACAAAAATTAAGAATTGCCTAAAAACTCGATTTCTTAAAATTAAATTGATTTTTATCCCCATAAAGCAGGGCTTTTATATTTAGTGGTTTATAATGTACCTCAAAAACCTCAAACCACAAAAACGTGCTCTTTTTAGCGTTTTCAGCGAAGGCAATTATACAGGAGTTTGGTCTCCTTATGGCATGAACATTCCTTGGTCCATACTTTATGATTTTATGGGATTATGCTTTATGGCTATTCTGGGCTATTCCACATTGTTTCAAACTTGGGTGTCTTGACGGTCTTGACACCACGAATGCAAAGAAATTCGTGCTTGATTTTGACCCATTCGAATTTCAAAATAATATTCGAATTTCAAAATGAAAAAAGAGAACATCTGGCGCAGCCTACCAAATGAATCGATCGATATTTATTATTTCAATAATAATTTTTTTCTTCGTCTAAATCTCAGCCTTGTCACACACTGTTCTTTCAGATTCATTTATATTTTTCCAAATTCTTCTCGCGTTATTTCAACTTTAAATTTTAAATATGGGGGCAAAAATATCGATCTCAGGGCTGGCTTGATCACGTGGCTTTTGTTGGGCATGCCCTTAGGAATCTTGTATTTTTATGAAACGTACTTCTTTTTGAATTTATTCAGATATGTAATAGCTTCATTGAATAATAATTTGTTATCACGTTGAAATAAGAAAATTTAGATTTTCAAGAGAAGGTAGCGTAAACTTTCGACCGCTGCAGTAATTATGCTCTTCATTGCAACCACATTTCTTTCCACGTGAAGGTCTAGTCAATAAAATTCTAAATTTAAAAATAAACATTTCTCCTTTAACATTTTATGATTTCCAGGAGATATTTATTCAACGAAGTTGATTTTTTATTCGTTGAGCTCAAACAAATTGGAGAAAAGTGGATTGTCGAGTCCTTTATCTCCACTTTGAATTTAAAATGTCAGGAAAGACGAATTTACTCACAAGAAAGTGAGTAGGAAGTTTCGATGATCAATCTTTCCTCTTTCTCTCGACAATGAAAGAAAATTTCAAAGTTAAGTTAAAATAATATGATAAGGAGAAATAGAAAACACTGTAGTTATTTTAAAATTTATCTGAAAAATTTAATTATGAAATATTTTGTATTCTGCTGAATAATAAATAAATTTAAATTAACAATGGAATCACCAAGATGTAACTAAATAATTTCAAAAATCAACAGACCGAGATGAATGTTACCTTGTAGCTAACTATTTGGTTAGATGGTCTAGACTGTTAATTTTCAGTTTCTAGTTCAGGTTCGAGAATTCCTAAGCAGAAACTATTCTGTGGTTTAGAAGCTTCCAGTTTCCTGAGTTTAAGGCGATATAAATTCAGCAATAAGCTCGAATTTCATGAATTAAGATTTATTATATTTGGCATTATTCTCCTTTCATCATTTCAATTTTGACCTCAAAATGTTCCCAGTATGTAAAAAAAATATTTCTTCTCCAATAAGAATTGTGAGACCACTAGCAATATTGACATTCCAAAATACACCTCTATAAATATTTAACTACGCCATTCACTTCTTGCAGAGAAAAAAATAACAAAAGAAATATTCTCAAAAGAAATAAAAATGATAAACCCCTCTCGTGACTCCTCATGCATTATTAAAATTGAACATACAATATCGGAAAAAATTATTTTCTTCAAAGGATCCTTCTCTCACCACTCGAATCAGACGCGTGAAAACTCATATAATAAATGTCCATCTTGCGAGTTTTTCACCTCACCAATATGCTTTTCTCCTCGCTTATCACTACCTTTTAATGAAACTTTTTAAGTAGGTTAAATAGAGAGATTCACTCTCACGAATGCCTGTTACTGCTAGTTTCCTCCTGAAATTAAAAGTGAAAAATAAAGCAAAAGAAATTCAAATAAGGGGACGAAATTAAGGAGCAAAGTTGCAACTTTAATTGTGGCAATATTCTTTATTTTAAACCATGGGATGTTCTTTATTCAAATTATATCGTAATTAATTTGATTTTACTTCATTATTTCATTACTTTCTTCATGCTCGCTCCCTTTTATGGATTTGAGAGTCTTTACAGAACCATTACACGTTTTCTTATCGGCAGTCCGTATATACTACCTAACCAACTATTTCTCACATATCGACTTAACCACTAGTCTCACTCCTAGACGCTTGCGACCTTGCCCTGGGCTTCTATTTCCTCTTACTACTACCAATCTAAATATTGTGTCTCTATTCCGCAATACTACTTCATTATTCTCCTTCTCTAGGAGTCACTTTTTGGCTTTACCCTATCCCGTACAACACGCTCTCTCTCAATTGTTTTTAGAAGCTTTTTGTATTGGCAATAAGGTCTTATGATTATGTAACATAACATGCAGTAGACAATATAACTATGAGATTGGTAAACGTTTCGGCCTCGGATAGAGGCCCACTTTAGTGCCAGATTATAAATATTAAGAATGCATGCATCAACTTATGTGTATGTCTTCCACGTGCGGTTTCCTTCTCTCTACCACTCCGTCTCTCCTCATGTGTTTTATCTTATCGCTATAAAAGGTCAAGTGAATTTTGAAAATATTAAACAGTAATCCAAAAAACACAATTTTTACTGACACTTTACACAGCACCAATCACACAATTGTTTAAATTTAAAAGGAAATTGAGATGAAAGGCACAACCGAGTGTAAAATTAAAAAGGGAATTTATTCTTCTTTTTTAAGGTTAGCTTTCGACGTAAACACAAGTGTTTTGACATCCGCTCTGTATCAGATCACGTCGAGAACTGAAAAAAGCATTCTTAGAGGTCCTATAGTTTAACGACTTTCGAAATTCGAAGAAAATCGAAGGAATGATCATTACTAGCAATGTAACACATTTCAAGCACCAGACGTTTACGATAATGGCTATCATTTGCTAGAATTTTTGCGTTTTCAAAATCAAAAAAGTGATCTTCCTGTATCCTGTGTTTAGTAAGCACGGTTCTACGTACGAATTACTAATAAAAAACCTAATTTCTACATTTTGAACTATTTGATCAATTCTACGCTATTCTTTTTATGGTAGGATATTTAATCTGAGGTTGATGTTTTCTCTAACAAATTCTTGCGGGTAAAAGTTTTCACGCAGTGTGTCCTCTACTAGTCGCAAATTATCCTAATGAAATTGTTTGTCGAGAAGTAGAGTCGCTCTGTCTACAATATTAGAGATCACATTTTTTTGTATTTTTGGCGTCATTTGAATCAAAACTCAAGCATCCACCTGACCACGCAGGTTTTCGGTACCAATTACAACTTATTTGTTGACTATCATTCCTTTGAAAAGTGACATCTAGAAAGTTTATCGCTCTATTTTCTTCTCGTTCTAGTTTAAATATAATGCCAAAATCGTTAGAATTAAAAATTTGGTCATCTTTCAAAAAACCAGTAAAGATGACACTGAACGATTTTAACAACGGCACTTATCACCGAGGGGACTCTACGTCTCATTCTGGTAGAGGGTGTAACGGGTTTTATAGGCATATTCTAGACACTTTCAGAGACGGTGAATTCATCGTCTTGTTTCTCAAGAGACAGTCCCAGACTAAGCTAAAAATAGCAAAACAATCTGATCAAAAAGTTTTCCTCTTGCGCTGTAGAAGGAGGGGGATCTTGCCTAAAAAAAATAAGAATTTTGATCTTGATTTTGTAGAATTTCAAAACAAACAATCTTTGGGTGAATTTTCACGTTTGACTGACAGATTTCAGATGTCCACCGTTAATATAATCATTAATGATATTTGCAAGTCAATTTAAAAATTAAATAATTACATTTTTTTTGGACATGAGAATAGCAGCAATGCTACCTATCGACGTGGTTGACCAATTTTACAATTTTCAAAATATAAAAATTTCAAAGGTTTTCTGAGAACAAAAATTGGAATGCCGACAAAAATTTTGAAACGCTAATCAATAATACTGATTCTGATCGGAACATATTTTATAACACTAGACTGAATGATAAATGGTTTAAAAATCTATCGGACGTTGATATACAAGAAAATGTGGCTAAAGTCGGGAGTTTAGGAACAAATTTTGGGGTGAAAGTAGAAAAAAGCAAATACCGGTTTACAACATTATAGGCCGAGAAATTTGCTAAGGACAATCCGGATATTATTTTTACAAAAGTGGATGAGAATCCCGAAAAATTACGTATTCGCATCACTGGACGTCGTATCACTTTTCACTAATGTGCCGAAAAAAAGGCAGTCGCGGCGGTTCACAGCAGATGGAATCAAATTCACGCAAAAACAAAAATTCCGTCGTAAGAATTTGAGGAAGGACTCAGATTATGTCTTGACAGCACGTATTTCGATTTTAAGGTTGAAACGTACTTCCAAAAGAGAGGATTACCAATGGGTTCCCCACTTTCACCAATTTTAGCAAACGTAGAGATGGATGATTTAGAAAAAGATATTCTACCAAAAATAGGATTTCAGATACCGTTTTATTTCAGACATGTAGATGAAATTTCAGTAGCGCTACCGGAAGACAAAGTAGAAGGCGTTCTGCAAGTTTTTTATTCTAACGATTTTGGCATTAAATTTACACTAGAGCGAGAAGAAGATAGAGCGATAAACTTTCTAGATGTCACTTTTCAAAGGAATGAGAGTTAGCAAATAAGTTGTGATTCGTACCGAAAACCTACGTGGTCCGGTAGATGTTTGAATTTTGATATAAACCACGCTCAAAAATACAAAAAAGTGTGATTACTAATATGGTAGACACAGCGATTCTACTTTCCGACAAACAATTTCATCAGGATAATTTGCGACTAGTAGAAGACACACTTCGTGACAACTTCTATCCGCAAGACTTTGTTAGAGAACACACCAATCTTAGATTAAAATCATAGCACCAAAAAAAAACAGCCTAGAATTGATCAAATAGTTCCAAATGCGAAAATTAGGTGTTTTAATAATAGATTTAATGCTTTCACGATGATTCATTATGATGAAAGGAGGTAGATAACTTACAAAAAGAATTACAAAACGTTAAACAAATCCTTTTACAGAACGATTATACAAACAAACAAATTGACAAAGCAATAAGAAAATACACTCAAAAAAACAAATCAACACAACC
>JAUMHM010038335.1:0-15691 GCA_032362435.1 Melikaiella ostensackeni
CAACCATCAATAATGTGCTCGATGGATTCGTTGGTATCTCCACACAATCGGCACCTATCAACCACGTCTTGATGTAACATATTCTTGCGATAGTTTCTAGTACTGTCAACCCTGGCCTGAGTCGCTATCATGAATCGCTACGTCTTCGGAAACAGAACGCCTTTTTTTAGCCAAATATTGGATGCCTCTTTGTCCACTTCATGTTGAACAAGCATTTTGGGGTGCTCGCCGTGGATAGCTTTTGGTCTCCATTGCGAATCTGATTCCTCTAAGTTTTCTACCTGATATTCAAGGCTTTCTCTAAGGACAAGTTTGAAGGCGTGTATTTGGAATCTGCTTCACAGGTGGTGTTGTAGAGTGCAACACCTCGCTTGCTGTTAAAATAGTTTCGAAACTTAATAACTTGTGATATATACAGTTTCTTGACATCTTCAACACCTCGACTCTTTTTATGTCATGGGAGAACTACCCTTTTAATTGCCGAATCACTGTGGTGCATTCGGTGCTTAGTCATTCCAACGCGGATGGTTCTGTTTATCCTTTCAAGCTCGGTGTTCGACCATTTGACGAGCCCAAAAGATTACTGCAGGACTACTGTAAGAGTATGGCATAGGTGCTAAAAGCCCTGATTTTATTAGCGCAATTGAGAGAACTCTTTAACACCAATCTGAGTCTTGTGGTGAGAGCAGTAATTAGGCTTTTCTTAACTATCGTATGCTGAATACCCTTAGAATGAAGAATGCCCAGATATTTATATTACTCACTCTCAACCATTGCCTCGATGTGATCCTCGTCCTCGTTCTCTATTTCTGCGGTCTCTATTTCTCTCCTGACCACATGCACTATTCTGCTGTTGTTTTTTTTTTTTTTCATCTTTGTACTTATTTTGTTTTTTTGTTGTTGCTCTTGTTTTTTTGGTATTGCTACTGCGGTTATTGTTGTTGCGTTTCTTGTTCTTGTTGTTTTTTTTTGTTTTTGGTGTAGCTGATGTTGTTTTTGTTGCTTTTCTTGTTGTTATTGTTGATATTATTGTTATTGTTTTTATTTCTATTGTTATTATTGTTGTTGCTTTTGTTTTTGTCGCTTGTTGTTGTCTTACATCCGTAACTTTCAAAGATTTGTGTTATAACGTCTAACGACAGGCTATCCAGTCTACTTTGAGACAAACAAGTGATAATTACTGATTCATAATCACGCGCGCTGGCCGCATTCCCTCACCCGTGTGTCTACTCATGGTAATTGCACTACTAACAGTAAAACAGAAAGCGCAAGCTATCAAAAAGTGAATAACCATGGGTAGATAAGAGACTCGGTGAGTACCGATAACTTAACGAAGCTCGGTTAATGAAAGAAACTAATAACGGTTTCTACCGACATAAGATAATCATACTTATACCTATTATCATGTGAATGTACTTATGAACCTAATGCCTTAAACAAGAACAATTTCAAAATTAAATGTAAATAAAAGGAATATAAGTACATACATATGTTTAAACTAATGTGATAATTTAATTATGCGTTTCACATATCCGTCATCTGATAATGTACAATAAGTAATGCGTAAGTGAACCAACATTATACATGGTCAGGCCATGCTGTAACTACGAGCGTCTAACTAAATACGTTGGCCATAGTTAAGGGCTTACATGCAGCCAGGATTTTCAAAAAATCGAATTTTTTTGTATCGTATTTTCTAGAAGTTTATAGTTCCTCAAATATAGTATGTGAACTTTTATCCCGAAATTTGCAAAATTGACGAAGTTACTGGTACTGGACCACAGCGTAAAAAACTGATCGCGGTGAAGAGGCCGAGCGCCGAGAGGCCTGCTGAGAGTTTGACGAGTGCAAACATCGATTCCAATTTTAAGCGGAGTGGAAAATCAAGAGAAATATGGCAGATGTAGAAAAAATAGTTAATTCAAAATCGAAAGTCATGAGAGTAAATATAAAATCAACAAAAGCACGCAAGTATCGAGCCAAAAAAAGGAAGCAGCCGATGAATGTTCATAAACGAGAAGAAACCGTTCTCAGTGCAACTGCAAAAAAAATGAGATGGTCTACTATTGTAGAACCGGCTGTTAACTGCGTTATTGGCTACGTAATTTTGAATTTTGCAAGTGTTTTTTCATTCATAAGTGAACATGTTAAGTGTAAAGTGAGTGGAAGCGATATCTCTTTTAAAAAAGCCAGTGATTGTGGACTTGTATTCAAGTTAGAAATTCGTCGGAAAAAATCCAGAAATGCGGCTGCAGATGTGGAAGAGAAAAAAGAAGGAGAACTATATGGTCCTGGAATCGCTGACTTACGGTAAGATATTTTTTTATTCATTCTGGGGATGTATTAGCAGAGCGCCAACGCGCGCACGTACTCAGTACTCACCATGATCGCGAAATTGCTTGTTAACTTTAAACGCGTTTTTCTCTAAACGTGGTTTTCAAAATCGGTGCCCACGATGTCTCGAGAATGGCTAAATGGATTTTGATGAGATTGAGTCACAATATTCTTCAATATGTTTTCTAGTCCTTGAAAAGCCACTTTTTTGAAAAAAAATTTTGTCTCAATTATACCTTGGTGAACAACAGTGAAAACAGAGGTGAAAATCGACATTGAATTTCCAATAGCCGTCATTTGTTAATTTTTTTTTTAATCCCCCTCGTCAAGGACTTATTTATACATCTCTCAATAATAATCAACCATGATATTCTGTTTCAGATGAACTGACAACTTTGAATCGTGGGCACCGCAGAACATGAGAAAAACAACATGGTTTACACTATCGCCTATTAAATATATTTATTGTTGATTCATTTTAAAATAAAATTCACAGATGTACGTCGTGGTGTACCCTCTTCAGAATTAAAAAAACTGTGATCGAATCAAGTGAACAGTCATTGAGAAAAATAATCCCAAAATATATCTACGTTTTTACTTTTCTGGCTGTATGTAAGCCCTTAAGTTTAGCATACGAGAATTCATATTCCTGAAAGAGCAAGAGAAACGATGACCGTCTGCCGAGAGTGTCGGCCGAGGGAACTTACATATTAGTCACCCACTTGAATCATTCAAATCGCAATTGAGATCGTACGTGATCATCCTCATAAAATTGTCGAATGAGACGATCATACGTGACTGTACGTGACTGTACACATTTTTGCACAGTACGTGACAGTGCCCACTTTTGCACGGTACGTGACTTTTTGTATAAACCCATCGTCCCTATCCTTAACATGGAGAACCCATCTTATATAAACCCAGGAATCACCTCTGGTGGTTGCCTTTACGTTCCAAGCCGTCAAGCTGTCAACTTCATTCGCGAATAACGAACCGTTTTGAAAAAGTCGCGTACTTTTAAATTTTCGTGAACCAAGTAACGGATCATCAAGTTGTGAACTAAAGTCCCTTCGACTGAGACTTTTGGTCGTCCTATGAGTCATTTCCCGAATAAAGTCCGCAGTGTTATACGTTTGTAAAAAAGAACTCAAGAGTGGATTTGGTAGCTGTTTAGGACCGTGTATCGATCTGTTAGTGAACAGTGATCGTGCATCACTTTTCACTGCACCAATTGAGTCACTTCAAAGAAAACTCATACAAACATCCGGTAGAGTTCCGTCGCTGCTCTACAACGTGTCGGAGATACAATCGACAAATCAACCTCTTTTGCTCTTTCTGGAATAGGAAGGTAGACGTAAGTTTATATGTTATTTAACTGATTATCTATTCTTTGCCTTAATGAACACTTCGGAATTTGAACTATTCCTTATTCATTTCAAACACTGTACTGACAAAATCGCCATAGGATTGCCAGTGACAACGTACCCACAACAAACAATTTGTCAGGCCTTACCAACCTGACGTAATCAGCAATACTGGTCTCTCTTTCTCATTTTTCCAAACTGCCCACGCCTTTTGCTCGGGACGTGACAGTTGTTGCTGCTGCTGATGTTGTTTTTGTTGTTGTTCTTTTGTTTATGGTTTTTTCTTGTTTTCGTTGTTGTTGCTGTTGTTATTGTTGGTGTTATTGTTATTTCTGTTTTTGTTGTTTTTTGCTGTTGTTTGTGGTGGTGTTGCTTTTGTTCTTGTTATTGTTTTTGTCGTTCTTAGCGTTTCTGTTGTTGTTCATTTTGTTGCTTTTGTTATTGTTGTTGCCGTTTTTGTTGATATTGCTGTTGTTGTTGTAGTTGTTGTTGCATTTCTTGTTTTTGTCGTTTTTTTATGTTGTTGTTTTTGTTAGTGATATCGTTATTGTTTTTGCTTCTGTTATTTTGTTGTTGTGGTTTTTGTTGTTGTTGCTCCTGTTTTTCCTATTATTTTGTTGTTGTTTTTGTTGTTCTTTCCGGTGTTGTTTTTTGTTGTTGTTAATGTTGTTTTTTTTCTTGATTTTGTTGCTATTGTCATAGCTGTTGCTGTTGTTGTTGCTGTTGTCACAGTTGTTGCTGTTGTTTATGTTGTTGTTGCGGTTCTTAATGCCATTGTTGTTGCTTTTCTGTTATTGTTGTTTTTCTGTTGCTGATGTTGCTGTTGTTGTTACTGATGTTACTGTTATTGCTGTTGTTTTTGTCATTGCTGTTGTTGCTGTTTTTGTTGTCGTTGCTGCTGTTTTTGTTGTCATTGCTGCTGTTTCTAGTGCTTTTGTTTCTGTTGTTGTTGATGTTGTTGTTGCTGATGTTTTTTTGATTTTGTTGTTGTTGTTCCTGATGTTTTTTTATTTTGTTGTTGTTGTTGTTGCTGCTTTTGTCACTGTTAGTGTTGCTGTTGTTGTTTCTGATAGTTTTGTTGTTAGTGTTGCTGTTTTTTGTTGTTGTCGTTTTTGTTAGTATTGCTGTTGTAGTTCTTTTTGCATTTATTGTTTTTGTAGTTTTATGTTGTTGTTGGTGTTGCTGCTGTTGTTTCTATTGTTTTTGTTGGTTTTATTGTTATTGTTTTTGCTTCTGTTGTTCTTGTTGTTGTGACTTTTGTTATTGTTGCTTCTGTTTTTCTTATTGTTTTTTTGTTGTTTTTGTCATTGTTTTCGTTTCGTTTTGTGATTTTTGTTTCGTTTTTGTCGTTATTGCTGTAGTTGTTGCTGCTTTTGTTGTCGTAGTTTTTATTGTTTTTCTCTGTTATTGTTGCTGTTGTGGTTGTTAATGTTATTGTTGTTGCTTTTTCTGTTGATGTTGTTACTCTTGATTTTGTTGCTGCTGTTGTCGTTGTTAGTATTGTTGTTAGTGGTGCTGTTGTTGTCGTTTTGGTTGTCGTTTTTGTTGTTTTTGTTGTTGCTGTCGTTGCTGTTGCTGTAAATTTTTATGTTTGGATTTTAAATCCTTCACTTCTACAAACAAATATAATAAACAAGAACCCATTTTTAGAATTTCATTAACATTTTTGAGTAAAAAAGCATATCTTTCCAGCTTCTTTACTCTGAAATGACTCAATAAAGTAGGATCTCTACACACTTTTCTATTATTTTTTTTTTCAGAAAATAAAAGTAGAATTGACCAACTACATTATTTCTAACTGCATTCAGTTGTTGACTATCTCTATGAGACGTTTTCAAATACTCCAGGAGCCCTTCCACATTCCTAGTGCAATCGCGAATCAAGAAGTCGCACAGAACTCTTTTGAAAATTTCGAAAGTATCCATTTTTGCTCGTGAGAATAGAATAATCAAATACCAACTAGGAAAAATGGACGAAAGAAAAAGAAGAAACACGAAAAAATAAATAAATATCAATAGATGTCTGTCTTGAAAACACAGGAAGATCTAAAGGTACACTTACTGGGCATACTGTTTTTGAAGAAGCAGATAAAAATACATAAAGCTTCAAGAACTAGGATAAAGTAACGAAGGAAACAAAAAAAAAATACGAAGAGATAAATGAATATCGATGAATGTCTCAGTTGAAAACAGAAATGACAATGCAAGATTCGATGTTCGACGCCAAAATCGAAAAAACATCCAGTGGCTCCATGCGTTGGCTTTTGAAACTAGAGAAGTAGAACTTCCTTGCAGTGGCGTAGCTAAGGGGGGGCGAAGGGAGCCGTTGCCCCGAGCGCAAGTGCCTGGGGGGCGGCAAAACGATCTTTGCCATTTATGCAGATTTGGAAAAAATACTCGAAATGTGTCACTTTTTGAAAATTATAGTATTGAAAATATCCACTAATTTTACATTAAAATAACATTTTTGAATCACTATTTCGTTTTAAAAATTGAGTTTTATTAAAATTCTAGATATTTTAGTTTGACAAAGCGATACATTAGCTTTGGAAATGACACGGTCGCATAAATCAATTCTCCAATCATCAAGTTTGCCAATCAATGTTTGCAAATGTACCAACACACAAGTGAAACTTATTCCTTTTTCCTGCAATCGTTTTTGAACTTTATCGAAAGATACGAGGGTTTCCGCCCAGAAAAACAGAATAGTAACAAAATTGAAAGTTTCGATAGAGTTAATAATGTTAATAACGGTCAATAGCGTTAATAATATAAGTAAAGCGACTTATCTTTGTCAACTTATTTGTGAACAAGTGTACCAACCTAACGTCACTAAAGGTAAAGTACAATCTATATCATATCGATCGAGCTGGCGTGATTAAAAATCCGCGCGGAGTTCAAATCGAGTACAAGCATTCTAGAGCACATGATTGAGAATTAGAATGAAAATTTGTTACATCTTTATAATTTGTGAAATTTGAACCAGAAGTTCTTTGCGCTGATTATAATTTTTTTGCAGTTTCTTTAAGTAAAATAAATTTCTTATATATGAAATATCACTTTTTACTGATAATAAGATGTTTAAATTAATTGTTCAAACAATTTATTATTGTTTATAGCAACTTTTCTTTTAGAATAGAGTTAGAAAGTCTCGGTTGTTTTTCGAAATTTTCAAGTTTTTAGTTAGAGCGAAGCACAAATCAATTCAAGTTAACAAAAAAAAATTGTTTAAACAATGTATTATTATTTAGAACAATATTTGCTTAAAATAATAGTAGGAATTTGCGGTTTTTTCTAGAATTCTCAAATTTTTGTTCAATTTTTACTTAGATTCAGGTAATAATTATTGCAATTAAATAAAATTGTTGAAAGAATTTTTTATTGTTTATAACTATCTTCTCCTATAGTGATGCTCGATAGTTGTGATTTTTTCTAAAATATTTTACTTTTTGTACTTGTTTAAATTCAAATTAGATTGTTGGCCTTGGTCATGCGTTACAAAAATGTCAAAAGGAACGCGTTCAACATTCGAAGAGCAATACGAGCTTGTGGACACAGTTAAATCAGGTGCCTCAAAACAGTTTATTTTACAGAAATATGATATCTGTAAGAGAACCTACAAGGATGTGATACCTTGCGAATCTGAATTAAGGAATATGGTTGAAAATCATGAATATTGGAGAAAGAAATCGTCCAAAACAAGTGATAAGATGGTTTTGGAGGCTGGTGTGTTGGAATGATTTCAGCAAGTGAGACATAGGTAATCCAATGTCCGGGCCGATCATTAAGGCGAAAGCTCTCATTCTAAACGAGAAGCTAAACGGTCCTCAAACGTTTAAAGTGAGTGAGCAGACAAACCGATATTTTAACGTATAACAACAAAATTTCTTCCTGTTTCAGCTAAATATTTAGTTTACCCTTGTCTCAGACAAATTGAATGCACATCATTCATCCAGGTTTTTTACATTCTCATCAGAGAAGATATCAGATTTGTGTAAAATTTGACCCTCTCCCCCTGTTTTTGTCAAATGTCCACATTTTGAGACCCTCTGAATCCGAAAAAAGGGTTTTTATGAATGTGTCTATCTGTATGTATGTATCTATGTACGTCTGCATGTCTGTATGTATGCATGTCTGCCTGTGAACAAGATAATTTTTGAAAGAATTAATCTATTGGATTGGTCTTTTGTACACTCTTTAGTGTCAAAAACTGAAAGTCAAGTTCGTTAGCTAGCCATTTTGGATGAAAATTCCTAAAGTTGGGGCATTTTCAAAATTTTTGAGACCATTTTGTTTCAAGATTTTTAAATTATCCGTGCGGCTATTCGTAGTATTCAAAAGGTCGAACAATTTGGTCTCATGATTTTTTTCGATAAAAAGAAAATTATGAGATTTATAGCGTTTACAAAATTTAAAAAATGAAACGAAAATGAAAATTTTAAGCCGAACAATGTACGATATGAAAAAAAGTCATGAAAAGAAAAACGTTGCTTTCTGAAAGCTCTACAAGATTGTCGTAGCAAATTTTTGAATTTCCTTGAAGAATCTAAAATTCAAATTATGAGCCAAATAACGCTAGATACGAAAAAAAGTTAAGATATCAAAACTATTGCTTTTACGAAGACCTGTAAGCCTTTTTCCGAACATTTTTGGTAGGAGGCATAGTTTGTCTTTTAAGTATGAAAAATGATATTGGAATATTTCAATTTTAATTGTTGAGCCAAACGACGTAAGATAAGAAAAAAAGTCAAAAGAGTAGAGTCTGTGCTTTTAAAAAGCCAAATAAAATTGCCGGTACACATTTCTTTATAGGACCAATCGTAAATCATCAAAGATAATTTTTTAATCGTCTTTTTAATTATTTATTTGTATATATTATATAGTGAGCGCAGAAAATCGAGGGCGAATATTATGATGAGAATGTATTCCTCAAGGCCGATAGAGCCTTTAGTAAATTTTGAACATTTTACAAAAATGACGTATATCAACCCTTACGAAAAATTGTTATAGGAAAATCATCATAGGCCTATAATGAATTTCCCATATTGAATTTCCTATAATTTTTTGGCGATTATAGGAATAATTATAGAAACCGATTTTTTATTTTTAGAAACGGTTGCAAATTCAATTATTTGTTTAAAAAATTAATTCATTTGGCTAAAAATCAACTTTTTACTTGAAAATACATATTTTCGGATAGAACATTCAACTTTAAAAAGATAATTACATTTGGTTGCAAAATTTAATATTATATTCTTGGTTGAGTATTCAGCTTTTTGGGTTGAAAATTTATATTATATATCATATTATATAATATTCATACGTTTTATAGAAAATTCATCTTTTTGGCTTGAAAATTCAAAAGTTTAATTGAAATTTTTTTCCCCTTATGAGTGGAAAATCTTTCTTGGTTGAACATACAACTCTTCTGTTTGAAATTCATGTTTTTTTAAAATTTATTCTGCACTTCTTTTATCTTTTTTAGCTGAAAAATCATGTATTTTGTTGAAAACTCGTCTTCTTTTGTAGAAAATTAATCTTCTTGATTGAAAACTCATCTTTTTTGCTTAAAAATGTTATAATTTGGTTACAAATTCAACTATTTGGCTTCTTCATGTAAGTGGGGGGAGGGTCGACATACAAAGGGTCAGTAGCCTGAAATTGGAAACATTTTAGGCCTTGATTTCGATAATTATTTTCCTTGAATTTTTTCAATAATTAGTCAAGGAGCGGTACCGTATTAGGAGTATTCACTATCAGATAGTGATGTTGTGAACGAAGCTATCTTTGGGGATCCTGAACCGATGGAAGTAACGTCGTCAGAGGCCTTTGACTGCATTGTGAAGTTAAAGAATTGGCTAAAATCGCGTGACGAATGCTCATCGAAACATCTTGAATACATTAAAGAATTAAAGAACGTAATAAGAGTACGTGATAAAAGTACGATGCCTGAAATTTCACAAAATAAAATGTACTTAAGATTCTCATATCATATTTCTAAATACATGCCGTACTTAATTTCTTATTATCACTTATTACTGTGATAAAATTTTATTTACGAGCACAAACAAGAAATGTTTCAAAGCCTTTAATAATTCAAACTGTATTCCAATTTTAAAACATTTAAATGAAGAAATACAATAGAGAAAAGTAGATTTTAAAAATATGATTAATTCAATTCAATTGAGGCACTAAGAATGAAAATTAAGTAAAGCTCACATTTTTCAAAAATATTTTTTTTTTATATTTTCAAGTACTTTAGGTTAAAACCTATCGATAAATGTTAGAAATATATAAACGAAAAAAAATTTTATTTCGCCTAAAAAACGGTTGTAGAGAAGTGAGTGTGACAACTGGGTAAAGCCCATTTCGTTTTTCCTCCCCGCTACTTGAAAATTAAAACAAAAATGTTTTCAATCTTGAAAGTATAATTCATAAGTACCACTTGCTTCTTCAACTTTCTCAGAACTTTGTATTTTGAATTCTATCACAGAAAACGTTTTTGCTTCTCCTGTAAAATTTCATTTTTGAGCTTTACCTAGTTGTCATTCTCAGGGCCTCAATTGGAGAAGTTCGACATTTAAAAAATTGAAAACCTTAAATTTGAAAGGCTGCAATTCAAAAAGTTGTTGAATAATTTATAAAGTTTTCAACTATCAATTGAACGATGGAAATGCATAAGAAGTCAAGAGCAATTTCCTCCTTTTTTCGGGAGAGACTAAAAACGTGTTGTGAATTCAGCAAGACCATTGAAAAAAAAGTACTTTCGTGATATTTCTATGCGCTATTGAAGTGAAAAAATCTTGTTCACAAAAAGCTATCCAGTTTGGAGAAAATGAATGCAACAGGTTAGGTTTTTTTGTCCGTATCGCCTTTCAACATTGACTGCGAAGTGGATTTGCAGTTTTAAACAAAACTAAAAATTTGAATTCTAGCTATTGAATGGAAGAATTGAACTAAAACACGTTTACTCAAACAAAATTATCCAGTTTGGAGAAAATTGAAATTGAAATTATGACTTCGAAATAGCGTAAAAATGTAATATAAAATTTAAACGATGATAACAAATATAATTTGGTATATTTAAAAGAAATGCGAAATTTGTTTGTACATTATTTAGTACTAAATGCAAGGAACAACAGAGTAATTAAGAATAATTATCCAGTTTCGAGAAAATTGAAATTGTAGTCCTGACTTTGAGGTTAGAAAGAACTTTGGATGACATTAATTACTGTAATTATTGTTATTTTTCTGATATTGTTTTTGTAAATTTATCTCCGTTGAAATTAGAAATAATGAATTTATTATTGTATCCTCATTCCACAATACCGCTCCGACGCGGGTCGCTGATCAATCTCTCTAGCAATCGCCCCAGGTGAAGAGCTTCGCAAAGCCATTGAACTAATCCACTGAGAAAATCTCTTCACGCGGGCCCATAAGTATTCAAAATATTTCGTTTCAGACATCACTCTTCTTCTTATAAACAATTGTTCTCCATACATCCCTATCCCTACATGCATATTTTGCTTCTGTTACGTCCATACATCGTTTCATGCACGCCCTTGTGTTTCTACGACTTCTAATATCCCTTCGCTTCCGAGTCTCATTCACACATTCCAACTATGCTTACTTCGGTCTACCTCTGGATACGCTACCATTCACCTTACCTAAATACACTCGCTTCGTTAAACGTTCTGCATTCATTCTCTCATCATGACCAAACCATCTCAGAACATTTTTTTCACTCTTGTCAAACAATGTTTCTTCTACACCACATTCTTTGAGAACCCACTCATTACTGACTTTGACCATTAACGTTTTACCCCACATGTTCCGCAGGAACTGTAAGCCAACCACGTTCAGTTTGCTTCTATCACTTTCTTGATACTTCCAGGTCTCGCTACCATACAACACAGTGGGTGCTAGCACAGAGTTACATATTGCAATTTTAGCTTTATTCGTTACATTTTTACTTCCAGTAATAGTTTGTAAGCTGCCGATAATTTTTCTAGCCTCGTTTGTACGTCTTGATATCTCTGCATCTATCTTTTCGTCAGCAGTAAATAAACTCCCAAGATACACGAACTCATCAGCTTGTTCTATCCTCTCTTCGTTTAAGGCAATGTTCCATATTGTTTTCTCATTGGAGACGAAACTGCAGGAGACTGGTGCGCTCCTCAGTGTACAACATAAACTGATCATAACTCTTTTGGTTCTGGCTTCGTTTTCGTACCTTCCTTTGCATGAGCGAAGTTTGGTGGAACTGACGTTGTGAATGAACACTTCACCTTACAACGACTTAGCTGCTTAATTTAGACATGATTTTATATTTATGGAATGAATTTCTCGCATCAAGTTGTGGTTGAGTGTATACTTTTAACAATGAATAATAAAAATAATAATGTAGCCTCGGATAGGATTGACACTACTGTTGACGAAAGGCATTTCCTCGGAAAAGTTTCAGGCGATGAATAGAGACTGAGTGTTTGGAATGCTAGAGGTGTAAATGATCTTAAGGAAAAGGAATTGCGGGATACAAGGCGCGTGAGGAAGCTAGGTATTTTAGGTGTCGTACCCAAGGAGTCGGCCTGATTATGAATGAGAGGGCAAGACACATGTCAAAAAGTATGAATGTGTATCGCCTAGAATACTATGGGTTAGAATGAAAGTGGGAATAAGAAGACTATTCCTTACAGCGTGCTACGCTCCAGATGATGCTGACAAGAGGGATGTAAAAGATACTTTCTGGACCCGGTAAATGATATATGAGGGACTTGCGATTCTGGCGAAAGAATAATTTTACTCGGAGATATGACTGGCAGGGTTGGTGTGCAACGCAAAGGTTCCGACAGGGTACTGGGACATTTCGGCGACTCAAAAACGAACGATAACGGGGATAAATTGATTAACTTATGCTTAGAAAAAGGCTTGTTCATTACAAATGCTTGGTTCAGACATAGAAATATCCACATTTATACTTGGTGCAGAGGTTAAAACCACAGTATGATTGACTTTGTTGTAAAATGTAGCAGAAGAGAGACTGAGAGAGCTTGTAAGGGATACAAGGGTTATGAGAGTGCGGAATAGATCACTACCTCTCTGTTTCAAAAATGAATCTTGGTCAAGGGTGGATGAGAAGAAGGATTAATAAAAAGCTGAAGCAGACGCGAGTAAGAATAGACAATATTCAGAAACCAGAAGTTCAACTGGTATATCATGAAAAGCTAAATAAATATTTAGGACATCATGAGGAAGACTAGAAGGCTGAATTGGACTATGAAAATGTAGAGGTTTCATGGATAATACTAAGGGATAGCATCTTCAAGAGTGCATCTGAAGTGTGTTGTACTGCAGCTGTAGGAAGAAAGGCTGGAGATGTTCGGTGGAATGATGAAATCTGCGTGGCTCTCAACGATAAAAAGCAAGCGTACTCGAAAATGTTAAATAGTCAAGGTCTTAGGGATGAGGAGAGGACTAGATTAGAGAAAAATTATAGGGATGAAAACAGAAAAGTCAAGATTCAAAATACTAGTCAAAGGAATCAAGGATAAAATCATAGCCAAAGAAGATAAAAAATTGCAAAATGACTGTGTAGGAAATGAGAAATTATTTTGGAAATGGGATAAGAAGATTAGGAAAGGAAGTTCAAGCACTGAGGTACTCGGAATCAAGAATGCTGATGGTGAAATGGTATGGGATTCGGGCAAAGTTGAAGACTGTATGAAAGATTTTTTATGGAAGTTGTATGGAGGTCAAGCTTTGGAGCATAAAAGCCTTCACACTGAAGAGAATAAGTTAGAAAATCCCGTTGTAGGTAGCGGAAGAAAAATGAATATAGGCGACATTATACCCGTGATTAGGAAATTAAAGAATTGTAAGGCTGCTGGTGTGCATGGTATCACCGTTGAAATGCTTAAGAGCGGTGGCGGATATTTGTTTGTGTAGCTGAGCGAATTTATGAATATGTGTACTGTGCATGGTGAAGTTCAAAATGATTGGAGAAAGGCGATTATTGTCACAATCTACAAGGGAAACGGTGATAAAGGAAGCAATTGAGAAGGTCACGGGATTAACTAAAGAAAGAATCTGAGAAATTCAATGTGGATTTATGGCAGGGAGATCATGTGCGGATCAGATATCTAGCTGGAGGCAACTCACAGAAAAAAGTATGAGAGTAAACAAAAGAGTTTTCTGTGCATTTGTTGATCTGGAAAAAGCTTTCGATAAGGTAAATGATCTGAACTTTGGGAAGTCCTGAAAGAGTATGGAGTGAATGGTTGGCTTCTAAGAGCAATAAAAGCAATATAGAATGGTAGTAAAGCGAGTGTGAGAGTGAATGGACAACTGAGCGATTGGTTTGATATTAAGTAGGGCGTTAGGCAAGGGTGCGTTATGTCCTCCTGGATCTTCAATATATATATAGACAAATGTCTAAGAATGGCTCTCTTAGACGAAGGAGATGTTGATCTCGGGACAGTGAAAGTACGTGGTCTGGTGTTTGCAGATGATAAGATTGTTACGGCAGAATCAGTTGACGATTTGCAGAGAATGATAGCAGTCTGGATACCTGCATGAAGAGTATGGCTCTTAAGATTAACGCAAATGAAACAAAAATCATCGTGTTCGAAAGAAGGGATGAGAAAACAGTTTGCAAAATTGCCTTAAACGAAGAGAGGATAGAACAAGCTGATGAGTTCGTGTATCTTGGAAGTTCATTTACTGCTGACGAAAAGATAGATGCAGAGATATCAAGACGTATAAACGAGGCTAGAAAGATTATCGGCAGCTTACAAACTATTACTGGAAGTAAAAATGTAACGAATAAAGCTAAAATTGCAATATATAACTCTGTGCTAGCACCCACTGTGTTGTATGCTAGCGAGACCTGGAAGTATCAAGAAAGTGATAGAAGAAAATTGAACGCGGTTGGCTTACAGTTCCTGCGGAACATGTGGGGTAAAACGTTAATGTTTAAAGTCAGTAATGAATGGGTTTTTAAAGAATGTGGTGTAGAAGAAGCATTGTTTGACAAGAGTGAAAAAAAATTTGCTGAGATGGTTTGGTCATGTTGAGAGAATGAGTGAAGAACGTTTAACGAATGAAGTATATTTAGGTAAAGTGAGAGGTAGCGCACCCAGAGGTAGACCAAAGAAAGAATGGTTGGAATGTGTGAATGAGACCCTGAAGAGAAAGGATATTCGAAGTCGTAGAGATATAAGAACGTGCATCAAACGATGTATGGATATAACGGAAGTAAAAAAGGTATGTGAGGATAGGGATGTATGGAGAGCAATTGTTTATAAGAAGAAGAGTGATGCCTGAAACAAATGATTTTTTATACTTATGGCTCCGCGTGAACAGATTTTCTCAGTGGATTGTTATAATTATTCCCGTCGTTATGGTGGCTTTGCGAAGCTCTTCACCTGGGTTGATTGCTAGAGAGATTAATCAAGCGACTAGTGTAGGAGCGACATTGTGAGATTGATCTAAAACCTATTCCTCCTCCTCCTAAACATCCCGTACCATACAAATTCCTTAACCCCCAATAGTAAAACGAGACCAGAACCGAACGAGTTACGCTTACCCCGGAAGGAATTTGGCTTAATGTTATAACAACAACAATAATGATAATAATAATAATAATAATGATAAAGAATGGAATGGAAAAATATATTAGATAAAGAAGCAGAGGCCATAACCTATATTTTTACTTACGTCATCTATACGTAATAGAAGCTATGAAGACAAGATGATTAGTAATTGTACAGAAGTTTCAAATAATATATATAATTTCAAGAATAATCAAATTTGATATCTTGCTATTACCCCTGGACAGACAGAAGCATCTTATTCAGTGGCGGATTTAGGAATTTGCCGCTCCTAGGCAGGACAAAATTTGCCGCCCCTAGGCAGGAAGAAATTTACCGCCCGTCTTTTATTCGAAAAAGGAAAATAAAAAAGACAATAAAAAATGGTGATTTATATTAAGACATA
>JAUMHM010038360.1:0-15690 GCA_032362435.1 Melikaiella ostensackeni
AATCGACGGAAACGTGAGTCAATGGTCTACTTTTTATCGAGTGTTCAGCTCCGACCAAGAGAATAGATAGACACTCCTCGCTTGGGGCCCTTTCTTTGAGTGTTACCTTTAAAGCGGTTTTAACACTCCTCACCAATATATCCCAGATTCCACCCATATGTCGTGAAGCCGGTGAAATGAAGTGCTATTGAACACCGTGATTCGTTGCGAAGTCTTGAAACTTGGTGCCATCGAGTTTCTCCATAACCTTTCGCAACTCGGTATCTGCACTTCGTAAATTAGTTCCGTTATCCGAATAAATGTGGGTTGGATAGCCACGACGACGATCCATGCGTTCAAGGGCCATAATGACTGAATCTGCTGTTAATGAAGCTACAATTTCTATAGGTACGGCCCTCGTCGACATACACGTAAATAGGACTCCCCATCGTTTTTCTCGTCGCCGACGCTTGGTCACGCACATGTATCGAAAATAATCTAAACCCGTGCACGTGAATGGTTTCTTATGGCGTGTTAGTCTAGCCAATTCTAGGTGGGAGTGGTTTTGCCTTCTGAATACGACAGTATTGACAATGAACCTTCACAGATTTCACAGTTGATCGAAGGTTTATTAACCAATACCTTTGACGAAGCTTGTTTACTCCTGTCTCAGTAAATCCATGGCCAAACCTTTCATGCACGGACTGTACGAGAAATCTAGTGTGTGGGTGTTTTCCATCCAAAATCGACGTATTTTTCGATTCACGTGGTCCCCTTTCGACCTCACCAGTTCGTTTCCCAACGAACCAGTACGGCAACAACACACGCAGGTCGTACTTCAAATTAGACATAACTATTTTAAAAAATGATTGATAGTCTGGTCCATAATTCCATTTTTCAGGCATTCTTCAGTCGGACCCGTCTCTCTAGTGGCTACATCTGCCGGGTTCTCCACTGTTGGGATCCACTTCCATTCTTTCTTTTTAGACAATTTGTCTATTCGCTCAGACGATGAGAGACAAAAGTCTTGTAAGTACTCGCATCAGAATTGATCCAAAACAGCACTGTGCGTGAATCCGTCCAAAACGAGCGCTTATTTACTTGAAATTCATGTTCAGCTACTTCTAACGGCTAATACAGACATTGTCACACGAAGCATTTCCCGTTTCGTTGGTGCCATCGAACCGTTACAGTTGCTTTCGGAATTTTCATAAGTTTGATGTTAAAGTCGAGTATATAGCTGTTCGGATCCCAAATGAGTCCTAAGGTCTTTTCGATTTATATCTGATCCAATGCGAGATCGATGGTACCTAAGGCTAGACTTTCTTTAGTCAACAAATTGAGCACCTTTCGACTATTACCAGTCCAGCTCCGCATTTCAAATCCTCCTCGAAAATGAATCTCCGTAACCCCTTCAATGAGTTTTATAGCTTCGCTTTCTGTATCGCAACCGTCCAAGTAGTGATCCATATAATGATTTTGATAAAAGGCGGCAGTAGCTTCAGGGAATTCTGACCCAAATTTAAACTGATCCCATGATAAAATGCTGATCCATCGAACATCAACCTCATATTACCCGGTTTATTTGTATTTGTTACGCCAAAGTGAGGGAGATACCATACTCTGGCCGCCTCTCTAGGTTTCCGTATCTTCACAGCGTATTCCTCATCAATAAAGCCTCTCATCTGCTCACAGGATAGCTGCTTATGAAGGGGATCTTTTTCCATCTTTTTTCCAAATTTTTGAGTGGGCTTAATGCCAAATCTCGATTGTTAGGCAGATAGGCTGAATCATTTTTCCAAAGTAGGGGGACCTGCCAATGATTTCTGACGCGCAACGCATTTTCATCCAGTATACGTTTGGCTCGATCTTCCTGGCTGTCCCTGCGATCCAAACGCAATACGCCTATTCAGTCTACACCAAAATATCTACGAACGAGTTCATGCAATGATAAATCAACAGCGGACTCCCTTTCCAAGAAGGGACTCTTGGCTCACCAAAGGTCACAAAAGTGTACTTGATGGTTCATACTTTCCCTCACTGTCAACAATATACGACCGTGAACGAGTCATCTGAGCCCCGTATGAGAAGCGACAGGCGCATTGCGGCCAATACTGCGAACCTCATCAGGTAGAATCAAATCACAATAGTCCTAACCGATCATAATCACGGGTTTCGTGAGACCATAGCATTTGATACCTGAACTCTTAAGGGCTTACATGCAGCCCGAAAAGTAGGAACGTCGGTACAGTTTGGGATTATTTTTCTCAATAACCGTTCACTTTATTCTATCACGGTTTTTCTCATTCGAAAGAAGGTACACGACGACGTACTCTTATGAATTTTATATGAAAAAAAGTCAACAATAAATATATTTGATCGGCGATAGTGATATTAATGTTTCGCGGTGCCTACGATTCAAAGTTGTCAGTTCATTGGAAAAAAAGTATCATGATTGATTATTATTGAAAGATGTATGAATAAGTCCTTGACGAGAGGGAATTGAAAAAAAAACCAAAATCGCGGGCACCGATTTTCAAAACCTCGTTTAGAGAAAAACGCGTTTAAATTCAACAAAATTCGATTTTCTGAAAATCATGGCTGCATGTTAGCCCTTAAGATGATTGTATTTACCTGTAGAATAACTGGAAGAATTTTCAGCAAGACTAGTCATTTTTCTGACTTGTCATTTTCGGTGGCCATAGAATCATTCGAAGCGTTCCAGTAAATGTCGGTCGTCTCCTCACGCAATCTTGATTCCCTAGATCTGTTTCTATGTAACAAGGCATGGTGTAGACCTGAACAATTATTGTGCCCACAAGGTTTTGCCTGGCATTTATAAGAAAAATGAACAAAAAGTAGACAACGGAAGCAACGGAGCTTTTCGCGAGCCCAGTTCCAACGTTCTTTAACCCTTCGTGCTTTACAAATACACTCCGCAACTGGATGAACCTGGTTACCACAGTATTCACATTTTTTAATTACGTATTTAGTTGTAGCGAAAACATCAACAGAACGCTGTTGTATTTGTTTCCTTTTTTTCGTCGACTGATTTACTGGACGACTCCTATTTGGTTCAGTCCAACGTGATTCAATGCTTCTATTGCAGCAACGCCATTTTGAAGTTTGGTGGCTAACGTTACGATATCCATCTCATAGAGTCCCAAACTATACATCCCACCGTTCCACTATCTAGTCGCGCTCGTAGTCACACTGTACCCTACCCAAACTCACTCTCTCCACATGTAGCCTTCACATGATTTTAAATTATAAACGCATTACCCTCGCCAGCGTGCTTTGCCGTTCATCCACGGATTCGCAGAATTCAATACGGGCGAACTAAATGGATCATAACAGTAATAACCTGCGTTAGAGGTTTCCTTGCACTCCGTCACCAATTATCACACTAAGAATACAAAACAATTAATAAAGAAAACAGTCAACAATAATTTCACTTCTTCGCCATCTCTCGCCTTGAATCTTCAGGCCAGACTGAGTTTGAATCCATTTGCCCCGATTGGAAAGCTCTCACTCTCCCTCTATTCCAAAAAAGGGTTCCCGAAGGGATGTTCCTGATCTCGAGGAAAACGAGGCCACGTCGGCTATATTCACATTCAGTTCTTCTTTTCACATTTTGAATCTAGTCTTTTGTATCGACAGAAGAATCCTAATATAAGTATTCTATCTCACTTTTTTTTGTTCTTTTTTTATTATAGCGATCCCCGCAAAAATTTACCCTATTCCCCATCCCCTGGGGGCGGGATGGGGGGTAACTGTGACATTTTTAATGAGAACCTATCTTTTTATTGCAGATTCAGATTCTCCATTAAAAAGTATGTAAGTTTTATTCGAAATTTTTTGTTGATTCGCGCCAGATGGCGATGCTGCCGCGGGTTGAAGGCGTAGATCTTGAATGCAGGAGTCGCATCCACATTCCATCTTCGGTGAACAACACTGGGTTGCGCCTGTACATGCGCGACTTCAGCCCGTAAATGTTTCGCCATCTGGCGTAAATCGAAAAAATATTTTCGATTAGAGCTTACGTATTTTTCAATGGAGAATCTGAATAAAAAAAATGTAGGTTCCCATTGGAAATTTCAAAGTTACCCCCATCCCGCCCCCAGGAGGTGGGGAATGACGTGAATTTTTTCGAGTTCACTTTACCCCCTCGAAAATAAAAAGTTTCTATCACAGACATTTTTTTCGTTAGATGCGTATTTCTCGAGATATTTCGATAACTCTCGATAAATCTCGGTAACTCTCGGGCTTGAAGTGGCTGGTCGCTCCAAATGGAGTAAGTGGTCACACCAAATAAGGTAAATGCCGACTCCATTGGAATGATCGTGTCGGTTTAACATGAAGCGAGTTGCGTGACTCCGGTAAGGAATGAGTAACCCACTCCATTCTTCATAGTGATTAAATGCTTCTCTTTTCGGAGTGAAATTTCACTTTTTGTGGAATCAATTAATTATTTTAAAAGAGGATAAAAGTGAAAACAGTATAAAAAACATTTATTGCCTTGAAATATTCTTTATTTAATGTACAAATGTAACATCAAATATAAATAATATAAAAAAAATGCTTGAATTAAACTAAAATCTTACATAAATTAAAGAACAAATAGAAAGATTTCAATGATTTTAGAAGAATTTATCAAAATGTCAAAGATGTCTTGAGTTCAAAGATCCACTGTAGGTTCGCTGATGTCCATCCTGAAAAAATAGTATCATATTAAATTATTTTGTATAGTATTATACACGATAATTTGTTTAACCCTTTCCAAACGGTTCAATTCTTCGGTGGAAGGGTTAAGTAAAATACTTTAAATATATTTCATTTATTTTTTATGAATAAATAGCCTACACTTTGTAGATGGCTTATATTTTTTATCACATATTTCCAATGGGACGCGTCCGGATTCAGAACTCCAAAAACTCCGAGGCGCAAGAACTTTCATAACTCCTAACAAAAAATCTAAAGACTTAGTCGATTTCCTTTGGACGTGCTCATGCCCATACGTCTGATAATAATAATTGAAAGATACTCACCATTAGAAAATCGATGTACTCATCGCTTCACGAAACACTACATAACTATAACTTTTCAGTAATTCGTCAAAATTAATTCCCGTCTCGAAGCGAGTGAACTAATTTTCACTATAATTTTGAGCGAAAATGTAACTTCAACTAATAGAATTAAGAATCAACACTAAAATGAAGGTCCAGAAAGAAGTACTAGTTATAATCTTCATGATTCTCTTAGAAATCAATGATATTGATCTGTAAAGAATTTCTTAAAAAGTGCCACTATGTGAAAATAACTTATTCTACGAGATATTTCAGCACATATACTAGACGGTATCACTATATTACTCGTGCCTTAAAATTCTCGCTCATATTTGTAAGATAGATTACCGAGGTGAAAATTATTTTCCTATCATATTTGAATTTCATAAATCTCTTTTCCCCCTTTGACGATCTAGATCTATATATATAAATTTTTTATTTTTTTTTTTAAATGAATTTCCTCTCATAATATCATTTTATACAAAACAGCACACGCTTATCATCAATTCCTTTAAATCATATCTTAACACTCAGTTTTGATGAGTATTGAGGTAATTGAATAGTGTGTTCCTGTGATACAGGTATACGGGAGGAGTGCGCTTTTAATAACGTACGTCATTATCATTGTGTGCGAAATATAGATGCTGATATAATGCATGATCTTCCAAAAAGTGTCTTGGCACATGAAGTGGGTTCGTTTACAATCAACTTGTTCTCGTCGATAAACTTACGACTTTGATACTTCCAATTCTATTTTACAGAATTTTAATTTTCAATTTTAGTCTTGTAAATTAACCCAGGTTACTACAGAACATCTTAAAAGTAAATTTCTAAAAATGTCCGCTTCAGGAAGGCTAACTTTTTCACTTAAGGACCAATCATGTTTGGTCGGTTTGTACGAGAGAATGATGTTTACTGGCGACTACTACTACTTGTACTATCTCAGATAATAATTAATAATATTCGAAATATTCCAGTTTAAGATCTGGAATTCTTCAAGATTAATATCTAGGATATTCAAGTTTAATATCTTAGATATTAACAGCTAATATCTCCTTCCAAGATTAATTTCTAGAATATTGAAGTTCAATATCTAAGATATTAACAGCTAATATCTCCTTTTTAATATCCATAGATACTACGTTTGAATATCGGAGTTAGCTGTCCCATAGTTTACTATCAAATATGGCTGAGACGCATCATCCAGATAATGCCAGTGAATATCTAGCTTTCTCCGTGTAGTTGTCTCTCACCCGTCATTTACCAAACGAGCGTTATTATGGTGAATACCGGTAAAACCACCCGTCGAGGGCAAGGTCCCATCTCTAGTCATGACGCTTGGTTGGTAAATGACCGTTTAATGACGGCTAAGAGACAACCAAATACCGACGAATGACGGTCAAACTAATATCAGTCCCACCCCTAAATGTAAGTCAATGAAACGTTTCATTAAAACATTGGAAATTACAGATTGAGGTTATGTTATTTAGTAACATCGTGTAAATACATAAATAAGTGCTATACTGATCGCTTTCTGAAAAAGGCTTTTTAAAAAAAGACAGAAAATATTCAGACACTTTTCTGAAGGTCTTTCTTTAGAGAGATGTATGGGACAGGACAATAGGATAAATCCTCCAGCCACCCCCAAGGTTCTCTCAAGTGATCCTTGCAGAACGCCTGCAAGTTCCTAACTCCTCGTTTGTGGGCCGCGTTCCATGTTTTATAAGGAGCGCCCCGTCTCCTCTTCTCACTACTCGCGATCTCAAGACTAGTGGGAGTTCGCAGAGACTGCGCTTTACATATTATCCTGTGTGATGTGACTTTCTGTGGTGCTCACGCAGAAGATCGTCGCTTGCCCTATTCACAGGCTATATTCTATAACCCTCTGGTTACACTCTCTGTCGCATTTTCAAATTTCGCAAAATTTGTTCCTCTACCTACCATCTCCAACATCTTGGTTCCTCGGAGGGAAGACATTAATCTCTCATCATATATATATAAGATTATTTGAGTGTAATCATTCTTTCTCATTTGCTTTTATCCTTTTTTGAATAAATTCTCTTCTATAATATCATTTTATTCAAAACAGCACACGCTTATTATTAATTTCATTACATCATATCTTGATCTCAATTTTGAAGAGTATCGAGCTATTGATAAAATTTACAAAGTATCTTCCCTGGGACAACAATCTTTGTTTTCCTTTGTTCGACTATCTTATATTGAAAAGTCAGGAGAACGGATCTGTTAATTTCTATAGCTAATCATATAATCAAGTGTCTTTATTCTAGCATTGTTATACTATTCAAGTGCGCCTACGCGAATATTTGGGGATAGTAATCTTTGCTTTCCCGTGTTCGACTTTGGTCGAGATTTTCAAAAAAGAAAGATCACTACATCGACTAGATGACGAAATAAACTTCGGTCTTTTTTTCAATGACTCCTTAAACCAAGATAAACAAATTTCAATTTGGCACTATCGTGTCAGGAGAGCAAAGAGATATTATAATTATATTTTGACAAATATTCACAATGCCTTCATCAAATTCCATTATTTCATTCAAAACTTATAATCGAGTAATTAGGATAATCCCTTGTTATATGGAAAACCTCAGCTTCAGACTCTAAGTCATAAATCGAAGGATTTAAATTCGGGCGCAAGAGGTAATGTAATTGGGACGCTTTCCTTGAGTGAGGCCTCTGCGTTGAGACGCTGTTGATTCTCGTTCGCGAGGTATAACAAAAGTAAAAGAGAGAGCTGCCGAAGGCAAGTGAGGGAGAAAATTTCGGATGAATTTACAATCCTCAGCCGCCTGATTCCCCCCCAGATATTGACCTTTGATACAGACATTTGTAAAAATTCAAGTTTATCTCTGAATTATAAGCCACATCGAGAAAAAAATATTCTTCGTTGAAGAGGATTCCTTTTATTTTGACGCAATTTTTCCTCTACAATATGGCATGAAAAGTATTCTTCTTAATTGGTAAGGACTGTTTTCTCTGGGAGAAGATTATCCTCGAATTAGGAGGATCCTCTTAAAAGAAGAGGAAAAATCTTTTCAATTGAAGAGGGTCCTCTAACCCGTTTTGAATGCAATTCTCTCATTTGGAGAGTATTTCATGTACTTCTAAATATGAAAGATTGAAGGTTAGGTTTTTTTTTCAAATGGGTTGACATATATTTTTAATAAAAATAGTATGGAAATTTACTCAAATCACTTAATACTAGATACAATTAATACTAAATACAATTTATTAACCCATTATAATACGTGATGCTTGTAGCCTCTTCCAGTATTCAATTTACTGATATTTATTTTTAATCAAAGCATTTCGAATCAGGTCTGACTCCTTATCAATCAGCTATTCATCCATTTTTCAAAAGTAATAGTTCACTGCATCCTTGAAAATCCAACGGTTCACTTAAAACCGTCCAATACTAAACGAGTGAGATCATTACGCTTGATCGACTCCGCATGTATAAGTTCTGATCTGAGAGTATTTTATCTACACATTAGAGGATTATGTTTAATCCGAGAAGAAAATGCAGAAGTCCTTCTTTTGCCATCTCTTCTCTCAAAAAAATAGCAAAATCCTCTAATTTCTAGAGGAATATTCTCCTTTTAAGAGGAAAATGTTAGAGGATTGAAGGAAAGAAACTTTTCTCTCAAATTAAGAATCTTTTTTTCTCGGTGCAGTAAAATTTTAAGATATAAAAATTTCAGGAATTCCTTTTTACTGTGCTCGAGTTTTATTACAAAGCTTGAAACTTCAAATTGGAACTAGGAGGTGAAAGTCTTTAAGATACGATATTTTACTTGTACTTTTTGCGTGCAGATGTTTCAATTTTTTTGACATTGTGATGGGAGAGAAACTTTCTACTTGGTAAATAAGTAATTGTTTCAAAATACCAAACAAAATATTATACCTAATGACAGCACAGCAAAGTCAGGGCACGTATATTTCTGAAAATGAATTACATGTGTTCAAAAATAAAATAAAAATTTGAATTTCCTTCGTAATGGTACCTGAAAAACCTTAATAGTTTCATGGCATGTGAAAATTACTTTGAAAACTTGCGGGTAATCATTTTGAGATCTAGAAATTTCTTTTCTGTTTTTAAATAGATGATCTATAAATACTGAATGTTAGTTTGAAATCAGATTATCCTGTTTCTCACCGCAAAGACAAATATTTGTTAAATTATTACTCCATAAAATGATCTTGTCAAAACTGAAGTTGAATGGAGCTCAATTTATCTGCATAAAAGTAAAAAGTTGTCTGAATTTAAGAAAACGTATGATTATATTCTGCATGTCAGATATATACCTTATTGAATGCAAAAATTTTTTCTTGAATTTGAATTGATCTCTGAATTTAAGGTCAGCAAAATTGTAAATGTAACAATTTCAGGTATTTCATTTCACGATGCTCGAACTTAATCAGGAATCTCAGAGTTCCGAATTGAAACTAGTAGGTTCAAGTTTTACGACATTATTACGACATCGTTACGGCATGGTAACTCATATTGACATATTTATGGTGATAAATATTGAAATATTTTTCTAATGTTCAATTTCATTATGGGAAACTGACTTTTTACTTACTTATATTTAAAAAACAAGAAAATGCATCATAAATATCAATACCATAGCGCATTCGAGAAAAGTTTACTCTTCAACAGGGATTTAATTTCTCTAATAATATTACCTAATGGAGCTTCATAAATTTTACAGTATGTCTTCCTTATTTTGAAAATTGAAGATACTAATTTAAGGATCTAAAAATTATTTCTTGTATTGTACAGGGAAGATTTCTGAATACTTTTTAATGTAAATTGGAAATTTCCACTGCTTTCCTAACTGTCTGAATAACCTCTCTAAAATTGTGCTACCTTTCTAAGTGCCTAAACAACCTCTTCAAATGACCGCTACGTTCCTAATTGCCCGAACAAACTCCCTAAATGCCAGCTATCATCCTAACTGCCAAACCTATCTCTACAAATGCCCGCTACCTTCGTGAATACACTCTCCCTTTCTGAATTGCATAGCCAATTATGATTCCGGCGTTAGATCGAACTTAAGTCGGCTGTACTATACACGGGTTCCACCGCGATTTTCCTTGTGTGCTATAAAATTATTCAAGGTGAATACTAGAACAGATATTTTGAAAGATGGGCGCAGCCGCTGGCATGTGAAATCAGGAAAATCTTTTTTTTGGGGGGGGGGGGCTCAATCGACCATGGATTCGGCGAAAATGTGGGGCGCGTCGCATATCGCGTACCCGACCGAGAAAAATGAATATTGCGATAACAACAGAAACTAATTGTGGAATATTGTGAAATAGAGACAAGCGACCTATAAAATCAAAACGGTATACTAGAGACGCGGAAGATGTATGAATGTAATATGATGTAATATAATCAACCATTTTAAATAAATAAAATATGAGTCTAAAATACAATATTTTTTGTTCTGCTGAAAACATTATTCCGAGAAAATAAAAAAAAGTTACATTTTCAAATTTTCAAAATTCTGAAATAATTATAATTAAGAATCCCGGAAACTCTAATTAAAGTTCCGTCACCCTCCCCCTCTGGAAGACTTCTATAAAAAGTCGTGTATTACTTTTGGGATCGTCCATTCATTACGTAAGGATGATTTTCGGAATTTTAGACACTCTCCCTCCTCTTATAAGGATTCTTAAGATTTTTGTGTCTCATTTCCCTTCTTACGTAAGAGTTTGTATTTCCACTCAATATATCATTAATAGATCTTTTGAATTTTGATAATATGTTGTCGGTTAGGAAAGTGGAATATTTTTTTTCGATATAGTTATAGTTTTTGATCTACTAGAAGAATTAGAATAAAAAAAGGAAGACACACAACAATCACAGTGTACAATGGTGAAGGTTAACGGGAAATAAGAAAGGGCATAGAAGACATAATTTAAGAAGAAGAGGAGGAAACCCTGATACTAGAGGGTGACCGGAATGCCAGGGGAGGCACAAAAGGGAAAGTGTATAAAGAAGAGATCATCAGAAACTCAGAAGGTGAAGAATGGAACAAAGAAGAGGAGGAACTAATAGGATGAATGAAAAAAAGAGGTTGTGCTTCATTAAATAAAAATACAATGGGAGATTAAATGGGAGAGTATACTTTTGTTGAGGGAAAAGTGGTTTTGGTAATAGACTATATCGGTATAAATAACATAGGGTGGGAAAAAGTAAGGAAGATGGAAGTGGATGAACGGTTGGTATCAGACCACCAACCCGTTTTGTAGAATTTTGAGGACAGATAAATAGAGATGAAGCGGGGAGGTGTGAAAGGAGATTTAAAAAGGTAATTTGGATAGGAGAGACAAAAGAGAAGTTAAGACGGAGGTTAAGAGATTATACAGGAAACGAAAGAGAGGCAAAATAGATATGGAGAGATATGCGTAGGGCTGGAAACAGGTCAGGAAGTAATGTATGAGAATAGAGGAAAAAAATAACCAGAGTTTGAGAAAGAAATAAAGGACATAAAATCAGAGGGAGATCCATGGAAATTTATGCAATAAGTTCAGGAAGAAGAGAGAAGGAATAAATGATAAGACAGGGGAAGAAATTTGGAACAATTATGCCAAAGAGGTAGGACACGGGGCAGATGAGAGGAAGGTGTTAGCGTGGGTAAAGGTGAAAAATAGTGAAGGGGGTGAGGAATTCATTGATTAACAAATAGAAATGCAATTTAAAAGGTAAAGGAAGGGAAAGCGGCAGGAAGAGATGGAATAGAGAACTAAGTTTAAAAATAATTTTTCTAAAATTCACACCTAAAAAACTTTATACTTGAAGCTGTAATCTAATGTTGAATATTGCCATTTTGAAACTTTTTAGAGACTAATATCTGTTTCTGTATATTATTTCCTTATTCGAAATTTTCACTAAACGAAAGCTTATTTGATCACGAAAAGATTTTGAAAAAATAGAAGCGATAGATTGATAATAAGTGCAAAAGAAATCATAATGGAAGTCAAGCTGCTCAAGTTTCCTTCCTTCAGATGCTTTTTTCGTCGGATCAATATCTTACATGTAACTGGTAATTACATTGAAAAGTCATTGTATTGTAGTACTCAAGGCTTCAGTCATTCGTCAGTGTCTAAGCCAGTCTTTTTCGGAAATGAAGAAGTAACTAATTAATCGTTTTCCACCATAGGATTAGGGAATATTTCGACTTATCGACAACCATCTTTTCTATTCTCTTCCAACTGTCTCGTTCGTGACTGATAGGAGAGAAGATAATTTGAATGTGCTCGTATACTGCAATTTAAATTTTTAGAAAACGATGGTTCCTTCTACAGGCCCGCTCTTGATCGTCGTACAAACAGGCGAGCCTGACCAAGATTGATCGGTACTACTGCTGGCACAGCGTACCAGTAGTCCCAGACCGGCGTAGTCAGACATCGGTGTGCGGCGGACTAAAGTTGGAGGGGGAACTACTGAGTGTCCGGACACCGCGACGGCAATTCAATGGTCCCACGCCATTATGGTCAGGCATGGGTGCTTCCCCAGCTTCCGCGCCTATAGTGCCTCCCTGACTAGGCCAGTCCTGAAAACTATCAATCGCACATCCGCGAATGCATACGAATCCCACCCAGGCCCGAGCATCGAAAACGGGTTTATGTCTGCAAAATTTGCTGTTGGCAAAGTGAGAAATGTGATGTTTTTTTATAAATTTAACATGAATTTGCAATAAGAAGCGCAATACATGGTATCCCAGTACTCAAGGTACATTTTTGAATTTTGGAATCCTCATGAAAAATGTCGCCGAAAATAGTAATATAATAATTATGTGAAGTCAATAATTACTGAGTAATCAATAATGAAAGGTTAATCAACCAGAAGCATGCGTTAGATAGACGACAGTTCATCTATCACCGACGAGAGTGTGTGCGTAAAGAAACGTGGGTCGTGTAATTTCGGATTTGCGAAAGGTTGTGAATGTTACTTATGCAACTTCACAAGACTCGTTGGCTATGAGATGAAAAACATTAAAATATCTTGTCCCCAAGAATCCAAATTGGTAAACTTTGTTCGTCAAGCTAACTAATGCTGAAGTAAGATGCCCACGTTTTTTTGAATTTTCATGTACAATTTTTTTCCCTCTTTCATACTCACTCCTCCCCCCTTGTTACATGTACACCTCTCTAGCACATGCAACGATGACTCCGACTCATACCTACATACTATACACAGACTCTCCTCTTTATTCATCCAACATCTACATTCTCCCTCTCACTCTTAACTATCCTATACCAGTTGTTGTACCTTGACTTCGAGATTTCTTTCCATCTTTCATCTCCTTGCCTTGCCATCATCTCTTCCTCTATTCCCTGCCATTCCCTACCCCTCACTTACATCCCTCATTCAAACCCCCTTTCATACTTTTCTCCCTCCCATTTCGGACGTCCCACGTTATCTCGCCTCTCTTCGTCCATAATCTTCCAGGAATATGCTTGTGTCATCTTGCTACCCTTCCCGTTCTTAATTCTTTCTAAAAATTCCAGGATCTTTTCAGATGCCTGACCACCATTCTCTCTCGTCCTCTTTCTCCCCTCAGCATATGACCTGAATAGCTTCAAAACACCCTCATGAACCATCTTAGAAACCTTTTATGCAGACTTTTCACTGTCTTATGCTCTTTCCACTCCAAAATTTCCACTCCACTACTTGACACTGAACACACTCACACGTCGAACATCCACACTCTCATCTCCAGTCGTCTTTGAATCTCTCCTTTCCTATACCTCCCTTTATTATTTTACCGCTTTTTTGACCCTTGCCATGTATCTTTCCTTCTCCTTCTATCTTTTTTCACTCAACATACTCTCGTGATCTCTTTTTCTTCTGTTGAGTTCCCTCTTCTCCATTCTCCCCTTCAACCACTTTATTACACTTTCCTCCATCCTTTCTCAACTTTCCTTGCACTTGTCGTCCCACCAACCTCTCCTGCATCCCTCTCCATATTTCTTCCGATCTCACCTCTTCCCTCACGTTATCAATCACTCTTTTGGGTTTTTTTCTAGCAGCGTGTCTACTCCTTTGTCTTCCATACTCCTCACGTTGCATTTTTTCTCTATATTCTCTTGGCTTATCTTCCTCTTAACTGCCCATTTTCAATTTCCTTTTCCCCTTCTGCTCTTTTCCCCCCTACCGTGCTACGGTTCTCCACATCTCAATGTCACCATCGCCAGAAAGTACTCGGAGCCCATCTCCTTGCCCGCTTCCATTCTAACCAGCAGCTTCGTTATTTCTTTTCTACCAGAATGTAATCTACAATGGTATCCCCTTTAGCTTTCAACGTCATTTCGCTTACTGCATTCCCCTTGGTATTGCTGTTATACATATACCATTTCGCTTCTCCCAACAAGACCAGGAGTCGATCCGATTCCCTATGTTCGAGTTTCTCACGAAGACCTTCTTTTCTTCGTCCTACACCTCTCTCCATTGTTCACCGGTCCGTACATTTAGGTTCCCCTTATCAGCACCAAACGTTCCTCCTTTTTCTCTACCACTATCTCCACTTACATTATTTTCACAATTGTTGCATCCTTTTTTTCGTGATTCTTTCTCGCTACTTGCATCTTCCAAACATATCCTTGCGGTAATATTCTTTTCATGCCTCTCCACTCGTTTCTCATCCACCACCATCGTTTCGCTCATAATTATTACATCCCACTTTTGCAATTTCCCCCAGACTCCTTTGTCTTTATTTCTTGACCCTAGCACATTCCAAAATGCTACTTTCAAGTCTCTCTTTTTTTTATTTCTTTCCCTTCTTTCGTGCATTCAATTCTCCTTGTCGTTCATAAACCCCACCGTAACACCTGTATTCTCATTACCCTCCCCCTTTTCCCCTATTCATTCACTTCCTGTTTTCTCCCTCCCTCAGGTCTTCTTATTCATCATCCCAAATCCAGGTTTCTCCGTTTACCTATACCCTGTCTCTCCCAAATCGTACGCTATCACCTTTATTCCTCTTAGCCCAGGCCTTTCGTCCGATTAGCCACATTCTTTACGTTTCCAACCAAGTCAGATCTGCTTCGATTCTTTCATTTCTTTCTCATTACTTTCATGCCCTTCATTATTCTATTCTTCTTCCTCTTCACTCTTTCTTCCTCTTCTATTTTTCTTCTAACTTTACCTAAAATCTCAAACGAAATCTTTCATTCTCCTCATGCATGCTCGCCCCACTCTCCACCTTTCCCTCGCCTTTTAATATCATCGAGTCATGCCCAAGTCTCTTTCTAAATCCTTTTATAGAAGCTTCTAGTTTATCAATCATATCTCCATCCTCTATATCTCTCTTTGGCCTTCTTCTTTTTGTCTTGACTCTCTTAGTCACTTTATCTCCTTTCAAGTCTCCGAATGTAACCTTAATATAATAACTTTTTTCATAAAATCTTTGATATTATCAATTTCGAATTAGCGTGAGAAAGAAAGCTATTTTTTAGACCCACCAACATCAAAAAAAAAAGACTTTCCAGGCATAAGAACATTTTGTACGTTAAGCTCTAGCTGCAAGGCCGGGCTACATATACGGACAAATTTTTCTTGATCATTGAATTAGCGACATTATTAATTGAGTGGTGATTTTGTCACACCCCC
>JAUMHM010038395.1:0-15689 GCA_032362435.1 Melikaiella ostensackeni
TGAAAATCTGACAGAACGTCAATGACACTTCTACCAACACAACAAAAAAAGAAGAATTGAAATCGGCCGAACGAGAGTGCCACACGTTGACGAGTCCTAAAACTTTTTGATCAAGGTGGTATTTCAGCTTTGCTTTGTTTATAGCAAGAATTGAATCTACGAAAATTAAATCACTTAATTTTCATAAAAAGTGCCCTTGCGCCAAGTCACCCTACCCTGTGGCTAATGCGGCGCGCTCTTTTTTTAATATGTTATTGCAAATTGAAAATGATTTTCTAACGATCGAAAACATAATTTCAGTAAACAGGGGTATCTTTATTCGTTATTCATATGCAGCTGTTTTTAAAAATTTGGAGGTTATGTTTCGCGTCTGCTTATAGGAATCAAGGCGATGAGGATACAATTTCGGCGTTTACGGCACTTCAGCATTAAAATGGCTGTAGTGCCGTTTTACCCGCTTCTGCTTATTATAGGAAGAAATACCTTTTTGTATAGATGTTAGCTAACTTTACATATTTGTGACATATGTGCATGCATTGGAAAAGTCAAAAGATCAATTTTACAGCAGCATTATTACACTTCAAGCATAATACTATTAGTTTCCCTCGTTTTATCACAGCTGTCATAATAGAAGAGAAACACCCGAAACAAACTATTCATGGTAAAAATTAAACAGTTGCCTTAAGTTAACCAAATTTCTTCCCCGCTCAACATTGCATTCATAAATACATATACTGAACCTAACCTCGCATACCCACAGCGCGCAGGTTTTAGTAAAAACCACTGTGCACCATTACCCACTGCGCCGCATTTGCCGTTTCTCCCTTACCCATAGCTCACGTCAGATGGCTTATACTATCGAACTGCTTTTTCTCCACGCTAAATTCACTTTTCTCACTCACTTTTCTCACTAGTGGAAGAAATTAAGCTTCTCCCATCGATATGTCATTGATCGAGGAATCGATAACTTCGTCGTCTGTCAGCGAGCCTCCAAAGTCTCATTTCCCGACCGGGTATTGGACAAAATAAATTATTGTGGATTTCTTTGGTCAAAACTGCCCGAATACGCACGCTCGCCAACATATCCCAGACGTTGTGAAAGGAAAATATAAAATAAAATTTTTCATCATCGGACAAGTATCGAATTTGAAAAAAAACTGCCCGAGTACTTACATCCATGAGCAAAGACGGTGAATTTGAATATAAAGTAAAAAAAGTGCTTTTGGTGATGAAGAATTTGATTTACACTCTTTCGACTTCGCTCTCATCGGAATCTGTATCGAAGGCTTTCACGGATGGTTTTTTGCGGTAACTCCAAATGGATTAAAAAACTTGGCCCAGCTTCTTCTGCTTCTTTCGAGTGAGATTCCTCGGAAGATGCGATGGCTTTGATCTTAGACTGTTGTTTTTTTTTCTTAATCATGTCCTTCGAACCTGTCGGCCTTCGACGTTTTCTTCCACTTGTTCACACAAAATCCCAAGACGTCGAATTCTGATTCAAAAGTAGATCAATTCGTTACAGTGGAAAAAACAATTGACATTAAGTAGAAAGATGTGAATGTAGTTGAAATGTTCACACTTTGAGATATGTCTGTCAGTGATATGTAGATGTCAACTGTTTTTTCCTCTGCAAAGAATTGATCCACTTTTGGATCAAAATTTGATGCCTTTGGATTTAGTGTGTTATTAACATTTTTAAGAAACGCATTCTTCCTCGTGTAACCCTGCAAGGATGGTATGGTAAGGGGGGAGGATGGTAAGGGGTATGGTTTTGCGTTCCGTGATCCCGAATTAGGTCGAAAAAATTCTCAAGAGGATCTTGGTTAAGGTGTTTCGTTTTCAGTTGTTTGAAACCTATTTCCTTTAGTTTTTTTCCCAACTGAACACCTTCGATGGTCTTCTGAATATTTTTCAAGCATACAGGTAATGTGTTTTCATAGGTTCTTTCATCTTTCTATCGACATAGAGCATTCGGGAAATTTTTTTGCTGGCTTCATCCCAAAACTTCCCGTTGTAGCTTCAAATTTTCAGTATGTCGTGTGCGTTATACTGTTTCCTGGATTATTATTCATCACCTTTCCACTGAAGTTTAAAGGATTCGCTACGATGTTCAAGAAGTTTCCGATCCCCTATTGGCACTTTTTTGTCTCAGACACATAGTGGGGCCAAAAAGGTGTCTGTGGACAAATCAATTTTCAGCCTGCAGACATTTTTTATATGACAAACAAAATGAAAAAAATTATGTTTTTTTATTGCTGCTATTCTTTTATAAATTTTTTGATTTAAGCAGAAATGATCAAATTCGAGGCAGAAACCCATTATAAATTACTTTCAGCAGGATTATTTACATAACGAATTTTTTTTAATTGATGTAAACAAATTAGTGATCAGAAGTTATATCTTCTCTATTTGCGAGAATGAAGTACTCTGGACCAATACTTTTGGAAAGAAATGTAAGAAAAATAATGTTTAATTAAAATTAGAAGAAGTTGAACATGAAGTATTAGTTGTTTATAAAATGTAATAAACAAATTCCTAATCAGGTCATTTTTTAATTAGAAGATTCCATTTTCTTCAAGCAGAATCAAGTGCGAGTATCTTGACAATGGTCCTCCGATGCAGTAATGCGATATCAAACAACAATTGTGTATTATTTAAAGAAATTGAATAAACAAATGCATAATTTGGCCATTTTTCTGCAGATGAGTTTTTTCCAGCAGAATCCACTATGAATCTCTCCCCAATGGTTCTTTGCTGTGGAAATTGGGCTTTTCAATAACGATTGTTAATTATTTGAACAGATTTAATAAAGAAAGGCATAATTCGGCTATTTTTCAGTAGATAATCTTTCGCTTTTTGACAGAATCAACTATAAATCTCTTCTTAATGGTTCTTTGCTACGGAAATTGTGCTTTTCCATAACAATTTTTCATTATTTAAACAAATTTAATAAATAAATACATCATTTAACCATTTTTCAGTGGATAAGTTTCGTTTTTTAGAGGAATCAACAATACATCTTACAATGATGGTCATTTACTCAGAAAGTGGACTTCTAAATAATAATCGTTCATTATTTAAACAAGTTTTATGAACAAATTCATCATTTGACCATTTTTCAGCTGGTAGATTTTATTTTCTCAGCATAGTCAACTGAAATTTGATTGTCATTGGGCCTTATTTTTAAGTCTTTAATCTCTTTCCACTCGTGATCAAGGAGGAGTAAGTGGGCTTCTGAAAGCAAGGGTCTGTCAAATTTTGGAAAATCTGTTCTTAAACTTTGCAAGAAGGGATCAGCAGAAATTAATAAGAAATGTAGGATGTCGTCATTCATATGAATGGGAGATAAATATGCTAAAAAAATATAATCTATTAGCTGAAAAATGGTTAAATGATGAATTATTATCAGAAAACTTGTTTAAATAATGAACGATTATTATTTAAAAGCCCACTTTCCGTAGTCAATGACCATCAGTGAGAGATTTATAATTGATTCATCCAAAGAAACGAAACTTACCTACTAAAAAATGGTCAAATGATGCATTCGTTTGTAAAACTTGTTTAAATAACTAATAATTATTATTTAAAAACCATTTTCCGTTGTAAACGACCATCAGTGAGATATGTATAGTTGATTCATTAAAAAAAAATAACTATAATTATCTAGTGACAAATGGCCAACTGATGCATTTGTTCATAATACTTGTTTAAATAATGAACGATCATCATTAAGAAGCCTAATTTCCGTATTAAATTATCATCAGTGAGAGATGTATAGTTAATTCTGTTGAAAAAGCTAAACTTATCTACTGAAAAATGATCAAATTATGCATTTGTTCATAAAATTTGCTTAAATAATAAACGATTAATATTTAAAAGCCTACTTTCCGTATTAAATTGTCATCAGTGAGAGATGTATAGTTAATTTTGTTGTAAAAACAAAACTTATCTACTGAAAAATGGTCACATGATGCATTTGTTTATAAAACTTGTTTAAATAATTAACGATTAATATTTGAAAGCTCACTTTCCGTAGTAAATGACCATCAGTGAGAGATGTATAATTAATTCTCTTGGAAAAACGAAACTTATTTACTGAAAAATGGTCAAATGATGGATTTGTTTATAAATATTTATTCATTTTTCATGATGTTTCATGATTCATGTTTAATTTCTTAAAGTTTTATTGAAAAATTATTTTACCCTCATTTCTTTTAAAAAATATTGGTCCAAAGTACTGCATTATCACAAATAGAGAAGATATAACTTCTGTTCACTAATTTGTTTACAACAATCTGAAAAACAATTTTATGTAAATAATACAATTGTACGTAATTTATAACGGGTTCCTGACCATTTCTTGTCAAATCGCAAAATTTTCAAAAAAATGGTAGCAATAAAAAACCAACATTTTTTTTCGTTTTTTTCTTTGTTCAATAAAAAATGTCTGATGCAGTTTCTTGAATATATACTTCGTCGTCACGACGCGGAATTTCATCAACTTCAATTTAAAATGAAAACTTGCAAATCGGATGAAAATTATGGGCTAAAAATTGATTTGTCCACTGGCAACCTTTTGGCCCACTGTGCGACAGCGGCTTTTGACATTATTAAATATTATTGAAGATGAACTATTTTCAAAGTGTTCCCAATCTACGGTATTTCAGATCGGTTTTATTTCAGAACGAACTGAAAAATTTATGATTCGATAAATCCTACTTTCGGTTGGCGGCTTTTAATTCCTGTCACGCACAGTGGCGACGGCGCGGGCGATACGATTTTATTCCAATATTGTTTTGTTATTTTTCACCCACTGTAAGGACATAAGTTATATATATATATATTTAATTTGAAAGTAAACATATTTTTATACCTGTATGTTTAGATTTTTCAAAGAAGGGTTGCAAAACTGTGTAAGTCCGAAAGAAAAGGGAACAGTTTGTCGATTTTATTTTATGATTTTTCAGCGTTTTTATGTATTGGGGTCGAAATTGTAGATTTTAAGTTTGTATAGAAAGGCAGGGGAGAGTCGAGTAGCCCCGACCAATCATGATTTTGAATAAACTGTACTTTCTGCGATGATAAATCAACATAATTATCTTTTAACATTGTCCCGAAGCATAATTTTTTAAATACATACTCACATGTTTCATTAGCTTAAAAGAAAATCCGATATAAATATATTTCACCTCTTTAAAACAAGTGCACTTTGTGAAAGATGGACCAAACTTCTTACCAAATATTTGAAAAACCACAAACAACACTAGAATAATTTTGGTTGAGATGCATAAATTCATTCTCGAACTAAGTAATTTTTAAAAATAATTTCACGTATTTTCTTATCCATTGCAGTTTTTTGTAATATATCACAGTCGGTTAGCCCTGGTTGTTTCGTGTCGGGTACACACGGACAGATTTTTTCATGTTAGATTTCATGTGTTTCTGTCAAAAACTAATAAATAACCTTTTTTTGTAAGCACAGTTACATCTAATGGTTTTTGAATTTTGGTGAGTATTATTCTTCTGGTGTATGGAATATTGAATTCTTTATTTTAAAAACAGATTTCCAGTTGATCAAAATGATGATAAAATGTCCAAATATCACGATTTTTTAGGTGTCCAGGGCTACCCGACACTCTTGTTGAATAACCTTTCTTGGTCATGAAGTGAAATGCTTTTTTTCCTATTTAATATGATTATTCTTCAAATATCTGCTTTGGAGATGTTAGTGAAAGCACGAACATTGTAATTAACGTTTTAGATTGCTATTTCCATCGATACCGGGTAGATTTACTGTTAGAAATGTTTGTGAAATTAATATACTTTTAATATATAAATGTATATGAATTTTAATATACATTTTAATGTAATTTGGAATAATTTACGAAGTGTATTGAATATAATACTCATGTGTATTAATATTAACAGAATTATATTATATTTAATATAAATTGTATATTGAAATGAATAAATTCATATTATATTTAACAACGCGTCCATATTAACTTTAATTTGAATGTGTATAAAGTCATTTGCATATAATGTATGTATATGAAGTCAGCGACCATTTTTTCTAACAGTGCTATTAATAAAAGGGCTTGAGTGTCCGATACTACCCGACTCTCCCCTACCACTTTGAGTTTTACTCTATCTTTTCACACTATCTTTACGTTCTAAACTGGACCGCAAAGGGGTGTATTTCACGTCTAAAAAAAAATTTACACGAGCACTCATAGAACTCATCAACTTAAACTGCGATTATCTCGAACGAGACCAATCCTTTTTTAACGGTAGGGAATATATCTGGGGGTAGCTCGATGTGGTCCCACTTGATCTCTTCTCATTTTGACGTATACAATTTATTCAAAATATTGCAATCGTTACAAATTATTATAAACCCTGGGCTCTTCTTAATTCAAGTGCTTGTTTTATTCTTGAACTATTAAAATTTCAATATATGTAATTACCATGTTCATCAAATGCCGGAGTCATCAGCTCATGCAGAACTGTCACTTGCATCTTTTGATGCATGTTACGGTTTCTTGTTGAATACTTGATACTTAAAATAACATGAAAGCCAAGGAGTCGGTCAGAGTATGAATGAGAAAGCTAAACCACATGTCCAAAAATATGAATGTGTATCTCTCAGATTGGCAAGGGTTAGAACGAAAGTGGGAACCAGAAATCTATTTGTTATAGCATGCTACGCTCCAGTTTTTGGTGAAAGTTTTTATGTAAAAGACGTCTTGCGGGACTCGCTAAATAATATTCTAGGTACTTGCGATAATGATGAAAGAATCATTGTACTCGGAGATATGAACGACTGAGCTGGTGTGCAACGCGAAGGTACTAACAGGGTACTTGATCATTTAGGAGATCCAAAAACGAATGGTAACAGAGAGAAATTGAAGATTATGCTTATGCTTAGAAAAAGGCTTGTTTATTACAAATACTTTATTCGAGCATAAAATGATTCACTTATATTCATGGTGCAGAAGTGAAACCCAGGCGGAAGTGTTATGCATGTTGGAAAAAATTATACATTATTTTCTCCACTGTGCAGAAATTTTTCGCCTGGGAAGACACAATATGATTGACTTTGTTGTATCGGATGAGAGACTGAGAAGCCTAGTAAAAGATACAAGGGTTATGAGAGGTTCTGAGTAGGGAACGGATCATTAGCTCACAGTTTAAAAAATAAACCTAGGTCAAGGATAGAGAAAAAGAAGAAGAATTAAGAAGTCGAAGCAGACTCGAGTTAAAATAGAGAATTTTCAGAAACCAGAAGTTCAAATGGTATATCGCTATAAAATAAGATAATATTCACATCATTATACAGAAGACAGGGAGACGGAATTAGGCAATGAAAATGTAGAGGGCGCATGAATAATAACTACGGGATATCATCTTTAAGAGTTTATTGTTATTTTTGACAACATATTTCTTGTTAGCCTTAATAAGATTCCCTTTAGGAACGATGTTGCGGGACAAGTATGTTAATTGAAAAAAACATTATGCAACTCCTAGATTGATCCAAAATCTATCCCTTTTCCTAGGGATCCTTTCCTTACCCTTATCACATGACTTTGTAAGTCCTCGCGGTTAGTATAACAAAATTCAAACCGAACGAGTTATACGCTTACTCCTTAGCAAACTCTCGTAACTTTGACGGCTATGTTGGCGGTTGCATTGCTACTGACAGGTTTTCCCATGTCAGACAGGCAGAGAATAAAGAGAAAAGGGAATAAATGAGAGAAATACCGAAACCCATACAAAAATGGAGAGCTTAAGAAATATATTGAAACGACGGTCGCATCACGAGGATCGCCGGGGCGCTCCTGGAGCCACCGCTGTGCTGGGGACCATAGCATGCGGACGGTGGTGATGCTGAGCTGCGTGGTGGTCAGGAAGTTCTCACCAATCAACAATCTGTCCAACAAAAAAGGACAAACAGTGCAACACCCACTGCGACTGCTGAAGATGCTTTGGCTATTGTAAGCGATGTGCAGCCAACCACCTCAGCACCGTGAGAGAGCATCAACAGTGAAATAACAATGAAAGAAGAATTAATAGGAGTTTCAAATTGCAGGTTTTTCAAATTGATCGAGTTTCTAACTGCAACAATGTAGATCTGCGGGAGCTTCATACTGCAGGAGTTTCAAATGGCAGCAGATTTAAACTACAGGAGACTTAAACCGAGAAGTTTTAAACTGCAGGTGTTTCAAAGTGTTGCAGTTTCAAACTGCAGTAGTTTTAAACTGCACGTTTTTCGAAATACGCGAGTTTCTAACTGCAAAAGTTTGAATCTGCGGGAGTTTCAAACTGCAGCAGTTTCAAACTTCTTGAGTTTCAAACCAAATCGGTTTCAAACTGCAGGAGTTTCAATCTGCAGCAGTTCCAAACTGCAAATGTTTCTAACTGCAGCGATTTTAAACTACGGGAGTTTCAAGTTGCAGCAGTTCTAAACTATAGGAGATTCTAGTTGCTGCAGTTTTGAACTGTGGGAGTTGCAAGATGCAGCAGTTTCAAACTTCGGGAGTTTCAAATTTCACTAGTTTTAAACTACCGGAGATTCAAACTGCTGGCATCACAACTGCGCCAAATTCAAACTGCAGCAGTTCCAAAATACAGGAATTGCAAACTGCAGCAGCCTAAACTGCATCAGTTTCAAACTGCGGTAGTTTCTAATTGCAGCAGTTTTAAACTACGTGAGACTCAAACCACAGAAGTTTCAAATTGCAGAAGTTTTATATTAAAGCAGTTTCAAACTGCAGGAGTTTCAATATGCAGTAGTTCAAAACTGCGGGAGTTCAAATTGCAGCAGTTTTTAACTACGTGAGTCTCAAACTACAGAAGTTTCAAACTGCAGAAGTTTTATATTAAAGCAGTTTTAAACTTCGGGAGTTTCAAAATTCAGTAGTTCAAAACTGCAGGAGTTTTAAATTGCAGAAGTTTTAAACTGCGGGAGCTTCGAACGGCAGCAGCCTTAAACTACGGAGATTTAAACCGAGTAGTTTCAAACTGCAGGTGTTTCGAAGTGCAGCAGTTGCAAACTGCAGCAGTTCCAATTGCGGGAGTTTCTAGCTGCATCTATTTTAAACTGCGGGAGTTTCAAATTACAGCAGTTTCATACTACGGGAGATTCAAACTGCAGAAGTTTCAAACTGCAGCCACTTAAAACGTCTTAAGTTTCAAACTGCAAGAGTTAAGAACTACTGGAGTTTCAAACTATGAGAGTTTTAAACTTCAGCAGTTTCAAACTTCTTCAGTTTCAAACTACGGGAGTTTCGAACTGCAAAAGATTTAAACCAAAGCAGTTTCAAACTGCGGGAGTTTCAAACTGCAAGAGATTTAAACCAAAGCAGTTTCAAACTGCGGGATTTTCAATATGTAGCAGTTCAAAACTGTGGGAGTTTCAAATTGCAGCAGTTTTGAAGTACGGGAGATTCAAACTAAGGGAGACTTAAACTTCAAGAGTTTCAAACTGCTGAAGTTTCAAACTGCAGGTGTTTCATACTGCAGCAGTTTCAAACTGCGACAGTTTCTAGCTGCAGGAGTTTCAAACTGCAAGGGTTTCAAACTACAGCAATTTGAAATTGCGGGAGTTTCATTCTGCGTCAGTTTAAAACTGCGCACAGTGGGAGAAATTTGGAAATTCCGGCCAAAAATACGATTTTGGCATTTTCATTATTCTCAAAAATGACGATACTAACCATTTACTTAATAGTATGAAGTATTTAAAACACATTTAAATGTTAGATTTTCAAAAATTTCTATGTACCTTAGAGTATTAAAGTCTCGTGACGTCTGTTGAAGATTTATTAAGCTTTTGATTTTCCAAATTTGCTGATGTGGTTGCTGCAGACTTTATTAAAAATGAATATCTTCCTACGATATAAAGCTTGCGTTATGATGAATTTTGATTTAAATCGTTCCTTTATGTTCCAATTCACAAATTTTTTGCTTGGAGCTACCTATAGTCAAATGAAAATGGTTATTTCAATTTTTACCCGCCTAATTGACAGTTGCCCCCTCCCGCTGATAAAACTTCTCAAAAAACATGTGCAAAAAAGTTTAAATATAAAAATGATTAAAAAACTCATTTTGCAATTAATATCAGGGCTCGGTAGAGGGTGAAGCGTTTTTTGGTGCCACACTTTTACTTACTATATGTTGAAAAAGAAATTGAAATTTAACGTAAATCTTAGGTCCTCCTCTGGGACACCAAAAACATCCGCCTCTGACTTTTAAAATAAATAATAATTATGAATAATAATAAAATAAATAATAATAAAAATAAATTCTAAAATGTTCATACTGCATACCCTCCAATTTTCATTAAAATCAGTTCGCTTTTCTGGTTTCCATCGATTTTTTACCGAAGAATGAAATTTCCTCTCGGGCGACATCTTGGACTGAATATTGCATTACAAATACGTCTTTTATAGTATATAGATTTCTGACGATAAAATGGGATTTCCTCTCACTGTGCTGCGGAAGTTTCGAATTGCAGCAGTTTCAAACTACGGGAGATTCAAACTGCTGTAGTTTCAAACTGAGGAAGATTCAAGCTACGGAAGTTTGAAACTCACAGAGTTGGAAACGCCCGAAGTTTGAAACGCCCGGAATTTGAAATTCCCGAACTTTAAAACGCTCGAAGTTGTTTTAATCAAGACGTTTTTTCATCAGAATATCGTGTATTCATCAAAACTCAAAACATCGTGTATTCTTCGATGGCAATTTTAAACCGCTGCAATTGAAAGCTTCGCAGTTGAAACTACTGCGTTTTAAAACTCCAGCAGTTCGAAACTGCTGCAGTTTGAAACTCTCATAGATTGAAACTGCTGCGGTTTGAAAGTCCCGCACTCTAAATTCCCGCAGTTTAAAACTGCTACAGTTTGAAACTCTCGCAATTTGAATCATTCATTGTCTGAAACTCCTGCAATTTGAAACTCACGAAGTTAAAAACTGCTGCAGTTTGAGACTCCCGCAGGTTGAAACTTTTTCAGTTTGAATTTTCCGCATGCTGAACTCTAGAAGTTTGAAACTGCTGGAAATCGAAATTGCTGCAGTTTGAAACTTGCGCAGTCTGAAGCTCTTGCATTGTCAAACTCTCGCAGTTCAAAACTGCTGCCCTTTGGAACTTTCGCAGTTTGAATTTTTCGTTGTTTAAAGCTGCTGCGATACGAAACACCCGCAGTTTGCAACTCCCGCGATTCAAAACTTCTGCAGTTTGAAACTCACGCAGAATGAAGCTGCTGCGGTTTGAAAGTCTCGCACTTTAAAACTCCCTCAGTTTAAAACTACTGCAGTTTGAAACTTCCGGGGTTTGTAACTCCCAGAATTTGAAACGCCCGGAGTTTGGAACTCCTGGAGTTTGAAACTTCCAGAGTTGGGAACGCCCGGAGTTTGTATCTTCCGGAGTTTGAAATGCCCGGAAATTAAAACTCTCGAAGTTTAAAACGCCCGGAGTTGTTCGAATCAAGACATCGTGTATTAATTAAAATATCGTGTTTTTATCAAAATATCGTGCTTTCATCGATATATCGAGTTTTTATCAAAACACCGTGTTTTCATCGAAACATCGTGTTCTCATCGAAATATCGCGTATTCATCAAAAATCAAAATATCGCGTATTCTTCGATGGCAGTTTTAAACTGCTGCAGTTGAAAGCTCCGCAGTTTAAAACTACCGCATTTTGAAACTCCAGCAGTTCGAAACTGCTGCAGTTTGAAACTCTCACAGATTGAAACTGCTGCGGTTTGAAAGTCCCGCACTCTAAATTACCGCACTGCTACAGTTTGGAACTCTACAATTTGAATCTTTCGTTGTTTAAAACGGCTGCAATTTGAAACACCCGAAGTTCAAAACTGCTGCAGTTTGAGACTCTCGCAGGTTGAAACTCCTGCAGTTTGAAACTGTTGCAGTTCAAAACTCCCACAGGTTAGAACTGCTGCAGTTTCAAGCTCTCGCAGTTCAAAACTGCTGCACTTTGGAACTCTCGCAGTTTGAATCTCCCGTTGTTTAAAACTGCTGTAATACGAAACACTCGCAGTTTGTAACTCTCGCGATTTAAAACTTCTGCAGTTTGAAACTCACGCAGTTTAAAACTCCTGCAGTTCGAAACTTCCGCAGTTTGAAACTCAATAAGTTTGAAGCTGCTGCAGATTGAAACTGCTGCATTTTGAAATTCCCGCAGTTTGAAACAGCTATACTTTGGGACTCCTGCAGTTTCAAACTTCAGCAGCTTAGAAGTGCTTCCGGTTGAATACGGAATGAGGTTTCAATATCTTGAAGAAACTAATATCAGTGGATCTAGAAACTTTCATTACTGCGGAAATTTTCGATCTTTCTTAAAAGGGGATGAACAGAAATTTCTAATGCAGCACAAAGTAAATTCAGATTGGTGTCAATACAAGGACGGTTTCCTAAAGATGTTAGAACATCATCCTCTGGGTCATTCAGTTGATCAAAATATCAGTAGGGCCAAGGACTTTTGTTACTGCAGATATTTGTCCATCTTTCTAAGTACGGCAGAGAAAAGAAGTCCCAACAACCCACAGTGTAAGTTCAGATGGTCGTTACATAAATTGGCTTGTTATAATGTTATAAATTATCGAAGTATTACCAACAACCTACTTTTATGTTGATTTCTGACATTAGTTTCAATTTAGTCGTCCCATCTTAATTTCGAAACAAAATCATTTTTCGTTTCAAAAATGAGCAAGCTTTTCCAACGTTCGAATCTTGATCGGATGATTCCATCTCTAACGTCAGAGGAGTAAGTTTGCCGAGATGTGGATGTGACTTCTTTCACGCACCTTTCCACTGTTTGAGTATGACACGGAAGATGAAAAATGTCTTTGAAAATGAGATGAGTTACGTCCTTCGTTGTGAATTCGGTGAGATTTTCAATTGTCATCGATCTCGTTAACGGCGGTTCCGAAATTTTGCACTTCTTCCAGTCGATGAGTTCAGTGTAGTCTTTTGCGTAAAAATTCCGCGAAGGAGCAGGACTGTCGACAGCATCTAAGTTTACAACTATAAGTTCTTCACAAAAAGCTAAGATTTTTCCGATTAGATCAGAAAAATCGTTAGGAGCAGAAGTTCCTTCATTAAGTTTTATAAACAAAGCTTTGAATGGCAGCTCATTACAATGAAGCTGACAGACACTCCATTGTAGCGATTTACCCAATTCCAGTTCTAGAAATCGAATTATACTTGCGTGTTTACCAGTATTCGTAGGTCAGTCATCACAACTCACACAATATAGATTGGAGGTATTAATTTCTTTGTCAAAGAAAAACCGAAGGATATCATGTGCAATCGTTTTTGCATCTAAAGAAGATGAGGATATGTGTCCTAGATAAGTACTTCCTGGTTCTTGAATGAGAGAAGTATGTTCTTCTCGTTTTGTTGTTTTCCGTGTTTTTCCTTCATTTGTTCCATCCATCAATTTTGTTTCGTCTGTTTCGCCATCGAAGTAAAAAGCCTTTATTTCTGAAGCCAACGAGAGCTGCTCTTTCTGAAGTTGATGACAAGTTTTTATTCTATCCCGATACAGTTTATTCTTGTCAAAAACTAAACCTTTTACTTCCGGAATGTACTTACGTCGTGCAAAATTGCTGAAGCATTATCACACTTACAAGCCGCAATATCAAATAACTTTGATTTATTCGCACGAAACGCATTGAATTTGTTATTGTACCGGGATTCATCTTTATCTCTTCCATGCGACTTTTCAATTCCTTCAACTCATATTGATCTGTCTTTACGATCTTTGCGATTCTTGCTGATATAAAAATTCGGATGGAAGTCTCATTCCATATATTCTGCAGCCTTTTCACAACTAAACGCCAAATATCAGAAAAAACTTAAGTATATTTTAGATTCTTCTTCAGTTCGAATTTTTTTCGCATTAGAAAAAATAGTATCTCATGACATCCAAGTGTGTAGGTAATTTTCGGTGACTTAACTCACTGTATTTTCTAATGATTAGACATTAGCTTAACAAATCCATTATTATAAACACAAACCACTAAAAAATCACAGATCACGTTTACTGAATTTAATGCAAAAAAGAAATGCTGTTAGAAATTCGGGGTTTCCAGCTCTCTTATAACATACTCGCGATTAGGCAGTCAAAACTGATCTGAATTCTTTTTCTGAAAAAACGGGTGGGAAGAACAAAATGTAAACATAAGCCTGATGAGCCGTGGTGGACTGGTAAAATGTAAACAAAACCTTGATGCACTCAAAAATTGCAGTACATAAGTTTGCTTTGATTCTGGGGATTAGCGAGCTGACCCTGAACACATCAAAATATCATCTGATATTAAAAAATTAAAAATTTTAGATTTTATCCATTGTTGAAACTACAAATGCCTTCGGTTCAAAAATTGAACAGGATGACTAGATTGAAACTTATGTCAGAAACCAACATAAAAGTAATACTTTAATAATTTACTGACATTATAACAAGCTAATATATGTTCCAACTATTTTTACATTCTCATCATTTATGGTAGAATGTCTTAGATTCATGTGAATGTGGACCTATCCAGTTTTCGTCATTTCTCGACGTTTTGAGCCCCCCTGAGTCAGAAAAAAATGGTTCTTACGAAAATGTCTGTCTGTTGTCTGACGGCGCGATAACTTTCGAAGGAATTTTCTAATTTCAATTTCCTTCTGCACACTGATTTGTGGTCCAAAGAAACAGGTCAAGTTCGTTAGCCAGCCTTCTACTGCCAATATTTATGGTTTCAGCCATGAAAAATTAAATTGAAAAAAGTAAAAAAATGTCTGTTGACCATTTTCCAATACCAATGATAGTTTTTGTTTTAAACGTGAAAAATACCAAGAGAAAATCGAAAATTCAAATTTATAGCTAAACAACGCAAAAAACGATGAAAGCTTCAACCGCAAAATTACTCACCTCAAAAAAACAAGCGAAATTGCCTGTAAACATTTTTTACATCTTTATTTCACTCCTTAGCTGTCATTAATGAAATTAAAAAATTCATTAAAAAAATATTTTTGCTTTTTACGTCGGTTCTAAAACTTGGCAAGTTTTTTATTGCCAATTCAAGACACACTTTTTTTAGCGATTTTTTATTAAATTAAACTTTTCTGATGTGTTTCTCCCAAACTGCAAATTTATGCTGGAAAGTATTCGATTTGGGTGCCTTTTGTTCAATTCTTTTACAATTTTTCAGCTGAGTATAAAAATAAAATGTAAAATCTCAATTCTATAAAATTCAATTTAAGCTCAAGCAATGTCGAGCGCGAAGCGCAAGTGTCATGATGAGAACGTATTCATCAAACCCGAAGGAGTTCTGAGAAAGTTGTATCTACATCATTACTTAATGTTTAAGCATGAATATAAATTAGCTGATTATTCAGGACCGAGCGCGTAGCGCGAGGCACATAAGAGGTCGAGCGCGAAACGCGAGACATATTAAGCGCGCCCCAGGCGCGCTCAAACTTCGCGCGATGAGAATGTGCCTGCGCAGCGGGCAGATTTTTTCATTTGATTTTATTTAGAATATATTTTAAGGAGTACGTAATAATAGATTTAATACTTTCACGATGATTCATTGTGATGAAAGGAGGTCTCATAAAATTTGTGTACAAGGTAAATCATACAATAGAATCTAAGATGAATACATATTTTGAGGCACCCATTTCTC
>JAUMHM010038416.1:3179-15688 GCA_032362435.1 Melikaiella ostensackeni
AATCCTTAATCGAAAGATGAATTTTCAACGTACAAGATCATTTCTCTTCCAAATAGCTGAACTTTCAACTTATAAAGAACAAATTTTCAACCAAAGACGTGAATCTTAAAAAAAAATTGAATTTTCAACGAAGTGGTTCGACTTTAATCAGCTAGTAGAATTTTCAAACAAGAAATATGAATTTCCCACCAAATAAATAAGTTTTTAGCAAACAGTATGAATTTTTAACAAAAAAAATTATTCTTCTAACAAATTGTTTGATTTTCTACCAGAGTGTTGAATTTTCAAGCCAAAAAGACGAATTTTGTACAAAATATTCCAATTTTTAACCGAAAAGATTAATCTTCAACTAAAGAAGATAAATTTTTAACCAAGTAAGATGAAGTTTCTACCAAAAAAGATAAATTTCCAAACCAAGAAGACGAATTTTCGACTAAACGGTTGAATTTTCAACCAAAAAAAATTCTCAGTCAAGAAAGAATGAAAGCTTACAACCAAATTGTTGAATTTTCAAGACAAAAGAACGAACTTTCAACAAAATACGTAAATTAATGCGGATTCTTTAACAGTGCATTATACGTCACTTGCCATAAGGATTATTTCGTACTCATAATTACATATTAGATGACCCCTATGACGAATAGCGTTAAATGCACTGTTGTACAGGACGCTTCACTTTTCAACCAAGTAGTGGAATTTTCAAAGAAAAAATTTTATTTCTGAACAAGAAATGTAATAGTTGATAATTCTACAAAACAGTTAAATTTTCAGCCCGAAAATATTAATTTTCACCGAAGAGTATAATATTTGCAATCAAATAATTAAATTCTCTACCCAAATCGTTTAATTTCTAACAAAAAAGTTGAATTTTCAACCAAAAAACATTTTTGTGTTCAAAAGAAGCAAAATTTCAACCAAATTGTTCAATTTTCAAGCCAAAAAGTCGAACTTCCTACAAAACAGATGAATTTTCAACCCGATAATATGAATTTTTAACAAAATATTTGAATTTTCAACCAAGGAGATGGATATCCAAGCAAAAAAGTGAATCTTAAACAAAGTAGCTCAATTTTCAAATAAACAAAATCAATTTTCAACAAAAAATACAATAGTTGGGATTTGAACCAAAAAAAGCTTTTTATTTTAAATCAAATGAGAATTTGTAAAAATTATTGGCTCTGTTTCCATAAACTTTTATGATGCCAAAAGGAAGCTTCACATCAAATTTCATGCTTTTGTAATGATCAGAGCAAAATTTTCATGGTCGCCACTGTACAGAACAAATCGTAGAATTCAGAAATTTAGAAACTTGTAATTAAAATTTCATAATCTGGGTCGTGAATATAGAAACATTGTCCAAAGAATGATTCAGATTAAACCTATCTAACTGGAACATTGCGATAATCGTTATTTTTTGTTTCCACACGTTGCAAGATTTGAACCTGGCAACATGGCACTACAAAATATTGATTGAAAAAAATTCTTAAATGCAAATTTTTAGCTTTAAATTTCATATCGTGCATTTAGAAGTCAAATTTAAGGTGAAGATTGATGTTATGTGTAAAGAGAAAATAGAAAAATCTGAAGGTGCCATTATCTCATTTTAAACCAGAATGTGAAAAATGTGACAAAATCTAATGCCACCTTAGAACATTTTAGAATTCATGTTGTTGAAGAATTGTAATATATTTTTACACATAAATAAACTAAATTATTGCGTTAATCGTCATTTTTTTTATTTCCATATGTCACAAGACGTGATACCACCAACGTGGCACGGAATGAAAAGATTGATTGACTGAAAGAAGGTTTTGAATGCAAATTTTCAATTATAAATTTTATATTGTACATTTTGAAGTAAAATTTGAGACTTGTATCAATTTTATGTTTTAAGAGCACACCGAAAGCTCTCAAGGTGTGATTATGTCATTTTCAACCTGAATATGAACAAATCTATCTTCATGTTCTTGAAAAATTATAACATATTTGCACACGTGAATAAACTAAAACATTACGTTACTCGTCAATTTTTCATTTCCAAATACTGCAAGAGTTAAATTTGGCAACGTGGCACTAAATGAAAATATTGGTTAAAAGAAACTTTAATCACAAACACTTACATGCAAAATTGAGAAAAGTCATGCAGGCGAATATTAGAGTGACGATCTTCATTGTTTCTCGATGCGAGTAGAGGTTACTATTTGAAATCAAGACTGATTATTAAAGAATTTCGTGAAAGACGACTGATGTTATTGATCGTTTTCATTTACAATTAAGTGGAGGAGCAAAGATTCTTAAACTTGAAAATTTTCATATCTGCTAGATTTATTACTCGTAGAACCTTCAGAAATGTTTGACTGTATTAACATGAGGAGAAACGGCAGTCGCTTGACACTCGACGAAATAAGTATTATTACCACTTCGTTTGGAAGGTTATGAATATGTAGCTTTCCTAAGATTCTTTAGAAAATTCAAAAACATTTTTAAAAATGTTAAATAAGTCGAAAGAGAATCTGGAAAATTGTAGAGTAAGTTGTATTATTTTGAAGGATAACTAAGTTTTAGAAGAAGTTCAAGTCAGTTTAAAATATATGCGGGACTTTCAGAAGTTTGGAAGGAATTTAAAAATATTTCATAAATTTTCGGACATCTTTTCAAACATAGAAATATTTTCAATCTCTTCAAATCTTCTAAGATTCTTAAATGTCTCTCAAACTGACTGAAACCGATTTCAAAAATGTTTATATTGTTTTATATTTTTTCAAATCTTTTCAAATTTCAAATTATTTGTGAAATTATTGAAAAATATGTCCTCCATGTTTTCTCATCCTTGCATACATATTTTGCTTACGTTACATCCATATATCTTTTCATGTGAGCTCTCGTGTATCTGCGATTGAGAGTCTCATGGACACACTATAACCATTGTTTCTTCGGTCTTCCTCTGGGTACGCTACCATTCACCTAACCTAATTACACATGCTTCGTCAAACGTCCTTCATTCCTTCTCTCAATATGACCGCAGGTTTTTCAAGGAGCCATTTCGAATTAATTATTGGTTTTCAGGAATGCATGTAGTAGCCCTCGCGCAGAATATTCTGACTCGCAAACAAACGTTACAGGCCGAGGCTCTACTTTCTGCAGTGCAGAAACACTGATTCTAAAAGATTTCGCATTTTCATGCAGGTTTTCAGTGAAGAGCTTTACAGAGCGATCATAAATCACGATTCACACATGAACACTCAAACTGACTAGTAAGCCTATAGGATGACCACATAATCTTTATCCCAACCACATCTACTGAACAAAGCTCTTTACAAGGGCTCGCGAGTATTCAAAATCTTTCGTTTTAGGCAACACTCTTCTTATGAACAATTGTCCCACATATCCTTTGAAACATCTTTCGCTTTATTTAAACGCATACATCTTCTTAAGCAAACTCCTGTATTTTCTACGAATCTTCATACCTTCATACCTCTTCGCTTTAAAGTCTTATTCACAGTCTCAATCATACTTTCGTCAGTCGGCCTCTGGGTATGCTACCATTCACCTTACCGGAATACACTTGCTTTGTTAAGCGTCCATCATTCATTCTTTTAACATGAGCGAACCACCTCAGCGAATTTCTGTTGCTCCTGTCAATCAATAATTCTTGTACACCACATTTTTTGAGAACTCACTCATTGCTGACTTTGTCCATTGGTGTTTTACCGCATATATTTCGCAGGAGTCGCTTACCAACCCGAAGAACACACCCGACACCCGAAACGCATTTTCGGAGCATGTGAAGTTCAGCGTCATGTTTGGCGTGTTAAACAGATTTTCAGTTCATGTAATGATATATACTCATGAGACACCAATGCTAATACAAGAAGCTTCTATAAACAATAATATTCAGACCGTTCTTATATATGCGGTTTGTTGAGCCAAAAGATCGCCAAAAATGTACACGATGTTAGAAAAAATTGAGGAAATAAACCGAAGGTGTGATAGAGACAAAAAATACTTTTTTTTCTTTAAAAAAAGCAAAAAAAATCTCTCCGGCGGGGAATCGAGCCCTGGTCTCCCGCGTGACAGGCGGGGATACTTATTTTATTTTATTTTTTATTTTTTATTTTTTTGTAACAGATGTTTATTCAACGCTATATACAAGTACAAATATACAAAACATACGGATAAACACATGTAAAACCGCTCTCCCTTAATATCGGCTAATCTATGTGTCCTTGAACAGGCTCTCGTAGACATATCGCATTTTGGGTGTATATTTATTGACATTCTGTAAAGGTGATTCCTAATTTGTAGGGCGAATTAGATCTGTTTTATAATTATAATTGTGTCGTAGAAACCTGCACGCGATTACGGCTAGTAAAACTACGAAGCTTCGTTTTTACAAGGCAGGAGTAACTTGTGCGCAATACATAGGCTTGATTCACAGTTTATTTGTTCTCTCTCGGATATGTAGCCTATTTTTGCTTACAAAAATCATGTGAACTGGATTATTCTTGTCTGTATTATTGAGATAAAAAGAACAAAAATTATTCACTTATTTTCTTATGTATGTGTGTCGTTTTTGTGTACGACAGGGCGACGCTGCCTGAAGGATATCTTTTAGATGATCACTTGCATAGTTCTTTTCTAGCCACCAGTATTTTTTTATATTTTTTCTATAAATTCGATATTCTCCTTCTGGTTGCGTCGCCCCTAACATTAGTATTTTAATCGTAGTCTATTGTTTTAGACGTCTTCTAAACCTAATTTTTTATATACTACCGACAATTTTGTAGCCTGTATCGCTATGGCTACTTGCAAGTTTTCTGTTTGTTTTGGCAGCATAACCCTGATTTCGTTTCTGAACGCGTCGAACATGGAGTTCAGGGTTACATTAATAGGCGTTGAATCTATGTTTTGTGTTATTTCTGTTTGATTGACCGTTCCCTTCAATACCTCCGAGAATTGTCTATTTTCTGTCACCAGACTGTTTCTTACTTGGCTGTCTACTTTAGCTAACCTATTTTTCCTACTCGAGTCACGTTTCTCATTAATTTTCTTTTTTAACGCGAGGAGAACCGGACATCTTTTGTAAGACGCAGGGTGCCCGTTTTGTTTGCAATTTGCACAGTAAATATCATTCATATCTATTTTTACATCTGCCTGGATTTCACATTCACCTGGCTTATGATTCTTGGGGCACTTGACGCATCTATAATCGTTATTGCAGTATTTAGCAATATGTCCATATTCCTGACAATTTTTACATTGGATGGGATTGGTTTTGATGATTTTCTCCCACCTGACAACTTGACTCGCGAGTCTTTTGATTTTAAAAATATTACTTAGTTTGCTATTCCCTGAGAATTTTATTAGGAACGCCGGACCACCCTGTTTTGCCTTGAAAAAATCTTTTGTATTGATTTTTTTCACACTTAGGATTTCAACATTTTTTATATTCATTTCGTCCAATTCGTTTTTCAAATCTAACTCATCAAAATCCCCGCTTACCCCCTTAAGTAATAATGATTGCACTCTGTCTTCTCTTGGTGCTCGCGTGACGTTTTTAATATTATTTTCCTTTAACATATCTAGAACTTTTTTGATTGTGTCCCTAGACTCTACATAGATTGCTATTTTATCATTTAATAGATTTTTTATTTCATAATTATCATTAGGAACTATGGCATTTAGCCAGTTGCGCATTACTTTTACCTGGTGCTCTGACACTGAGCTACGCAAGGCAATTGATTTCTCCTCCGAAATTACTCATCAAACTATCCCGACTTATTTTGAAAGCAGCCGATAACTTTATTTACGAAGACAATTCTTCGATCTTACGCGGTATTTACGCTAGATGGAATCTAGCGTAAATACCTGTGTGCATAAATATCTCTTCTAGATTAATTTTTATGTAAAAATAACCGAACGTAAATATTTCAAATTAAATATTAATATATTACATTTATATTTTATTATATAATAATATATAATATAATAATATACATAGTAATATTTTATTATTATTATTATTTATTTTTATTATTTTTATATTTTAATTATTTAATTTAATAATTTTTATTTCATTTTAAATATAATAATTTAATATTTCTAATGTTTGACTGGAAAAATTATTACGAACATAACGTGCGTCATTTTTGCAATTAGAGGTTATGTTTTTGATATTTTGCCAGTAAATAAGCATTTTTTTATTTACTAGGGACACACAAAAAAAATAAAAAATAATTACGATCTCTGATTTTTAGAAAATTTTATTTTTAAATGCAATATTCGTGCAGTATTGAAAATATTTTTCTGCAACACGTGCATCAATTTATCACGCACATAATACTTGATACAGAGTCATTAGAAACAATATTTTCATTAGTATCAAAAAGTTACCTTCGTATTTTTTGAAGTCCATACTGTTGGTCGTACGTTTTGGTTTTGTAATATATATTTGTTGTTGGAAAACTTTTCCGACGCACTGAAAACTTTTCAGCGGATATGTGCACACACACATACACACACAAGAACGCGCACGCAACTCGGCATTTAAATTGGCATCTTGGCCGCACACACAGCTGGCACTACCCTAACCAACAACAACAGCAACTCTCGACATTTTTGTGGCTGTGTTTATTATGATTAATATATTCTATTAATCAAGAATGGATGGTGATCGCAAAAGAAAACAAGTTAGACAATATGTACAAAAACATAGGAAAAAAAACAAAATTTTGAATGAAGTATATGCAGGTGAGTTATTTTTATATCAAATTTAGACCTAATCTTTTTTTCTTAAAAATCTATAATGTCTTGGAAATTAGTTATTTGACTAATTGTGATATCAGAATATAATTGAAAAAATAAAAAAAAGTTTTATTTATCAATACATAGCTTTTTTGTATAATTTTGCAATGTGAAGAAATATTATATCAATAAAATAAATACGTTTTGCAGTAATTAACTTATTTTATGTTATTTTACATTATTTTACATAATCGAAAAATTTTGAGTCCTGCTTTCTAGTACTTTCTATTTATCATACATTGTTTTCATTAATTAATAAATGTGTTTTTTCTAATATTTTTATTTTTATTCTTAACTTTTATAATGAGATAAATCTATTCATAATTTTCTTTAAATTTTGCAGACTTTACGAATTTTGACGATACTGATAATGAATTGGAGGCTGGGAGTCATCAAAATTTTTCAGCAACACACAAAATTCCTGAATTTGAGGAATGCGTTCATCCGTTTCTCGTAGAATCCCAAAACGAGGTGTTATGTGATAATGAAGTAAATTTGGATATAACACAACAGACTGAAATTTTCGAAAATGCGATAGATAACACAGTAGAAATCGCCGATGAGGAAAACTACTACAGTGCAGATGATGGTGGATTCGAAGACTTTTTGTACGAAGAGGAATCTGAAGAATTTACAGAAGCCAATGAGCTGCGCAAATGGGCTATTGATTGTAACATTCGTCAAGTGCACATCGATAAATTGTTATGTATATTACGCAAAAGACTAATTCCTGAGCTACCGTCGTCTGCTAAAACATTTTTACGTACGTCATGTGCTTCATATAAAATTGTAAAGCTGGGTAATGGAGATTTCACTTATTTAGGAATAACTGACAATTTGAAGTCTTGCATCAACATCAACTTTCACAAAGATTCTGTCATAAGCTTAAAATTTAATGTCGACGGAATACCCTTGTATAAATCAAGCGCGATGCAATTTTGGGTAATTTCTTGTCAAGTTCACCATGACTTTGTTAACTATGACACATTTCCTGTTGCCATTTACTCTGGAAAAGAAAAACCTACAAATTTAGAACTATTTTGCAAAGATTTTATTAATGAATTAAATAATTTTGAAAACGGAATTGAAATTGACAACCAAATTTTTCAAGTACACATAAAATGTTTCACGTGTGATACTCCGGCTCGAGCTTTTTTGAAATGTACTAAAAGTCATAATGGTTATGCAGCTTGTGAACGTTGTAATATTTTTGGAGAACCGTATCACCGACGAATAGTATACCCGGAAAAAAATGGCGATATTAGAACTGACGAGTCTTTTCGTGAAATGACAGACGAAGATCATCATATAGGAAAAAGTGAATTACTCGACATAAAACTTCCTTTCAATATAATTACTGGTTTCGTGCTTGATTTTATGCACTTATGTTGTTTAGGAGTCATGAAAAAGTTACTTTTTTATTGGCTAAAAGATTTGAGATTCAAAATTAGTTTTATGCAAAAATCACTATTAAGCCAAAGACTTGAAAAATTTCGTCATGATATTCCAATGGAATTTCAGCGAAATCCCAGATCAGTGACATATTACGCGTTTTGGAAAGCAACAGAGTTCAGATTTTTCCTTTTATACTGTGGTCCGATTGTTTTGAAAAATATACTAGACACAGATAAATATCGTCATTTTTTATTACTTCATGCAGCGTGCAGAATTTTATGTGATAAAAAATTTGTCATTGCCAAAAATGCTCAAGCCAAAAATTATTTGGAAAAATTTTTTGAATTATGTGGTTCCGTATACACAAAAGAATTTTACACCATTAATACGCACAATATCATTCACATGGCCGATGATGTGGAAAATATGAAATGTAGCTTGAGTCACATTACAGCTTTTCCTTTTGAAAATTTGCTAGGCAAGATAAAAGTTTTGTTGAGAAGTGGAAATCGGCCATTAGCACAGATTTGTCGACGTTTGTTTGAAATGGGATTGATAAACCCGAAAAAACCAACCACAGTGCCAGAGAAAATTTCTATCTTGAAACAACGTATTTTCGAAGACGACGGCTATCAGAAGATTTCAAAAATGAAATATGACAATTTCATTATTACTGATTCGTACCCAAACAACATGATTCTTCTAAAAGATGAAAATATCTTCTTTATTAATGAAATATCCATGATTTTAAATGATATAAATTACTTAAAAATAAAAGGAAATGTAATGAAAAAAAAATGTCCGATTTTCACATATCCCTTCGATTCAAGTTTAATAAACATGTGGGAACTTGATCGTGGTTGGAAAATTTGTGATAAAATTATTACCATGAATGATATTGATCTTAAAATGGTTACTTTATCAATTTCGCAGGAAGATGGAGGTCAAAAGTTTTATTCTATGCCTCTTTTACACTAGACTATTTTTTGTAAACTTTTACTATAGAGTAAATATATGATATAAGTATAATTGAATAAGAATAAATACATGTACTAATGAGTGGAAAAAAGCTATTCAATAAAAATTATTTTTAAAATATGTATTATGATAGTGTAAATCCATATTCCTCTCCAATAAAAACTACATTTTATCCCATAAAATTTTTCTTTAAAAAAAAAGTATAATATGCTCCAACATTTGAAAAAAATTTTTGTTTTCAAGGCGTTTTAGTTTTTTTTATCAATATTTGTGTTTATAAAGATTTATGTTATAAATTATAAATATATTTTTAAAATTATATACACATTCTCCTAAACTGAAATGCTATATATATTTTATTATAATCTCGATATCTGGATATAATATATTAAACTTGTAAATAATAAGTCCAATACAATTTCAGACCATGAAAACTAGATAGTTACTAGACGTAAAATAGTGAGGAAAAACTGTCTAAATCTAACTAACTAAAAACTAACTAGTATCTAAACAAAGTTTCCTAGTCTAGTTTTTCCTTGGCATAATCTAATTAGTTACTAGCTAGTAACAGGGAAAATCTAGTCAAATTTCTACTTGGGTCTGTTCCACCGGCCGTGAAGAAAACTGTTCAATTACATGAACATTCGTGGTCTTATTAGCAATAATTACGAAACATCGAGATTCGTTGACGCGTTTCACCAAGTTCGATACTATGAATTTGCCTGCAGCTTAAATAATTTCATTTTGGACACGTGGACTCAGGTACGTACATTTTTACAAGCTGTCTCCCGATGGGACTTCAAATCACCGTCTTTGCTTGCCAAAGCAAATCGTAGAAAGGTTCTGAAGTTTCTATCATTTTCTACTGGCATTTTTGCTGGAAGTGGACCATGATCTTAATGGCTTCTCAAGGCAATCCCTTGCCAACCACAGAAGAGAACAGCATGTATGATTGGCAATAATTTCTTTCGATTACGTATCAATCTGCATCTTCCTCTGGCTTTTTTCGAGCTCGCTTACTATGTCCTGTTTTTTATTTTAAAAATAAGTTGGAAATTTTGTGCATCTATACAAGCGTCCTTGTGATAATACTCAACTTGGTGGCTTTGGAAAGTTTCTATTGCTTTCTTCCAATTTTGAAATGGCATTGTTACTAGCAATTTAGGGCTTCGACTTTGTCCTTTGCCAACGAATTACAGTGCGAATAAAATGCAACATTGGCAGTAAGCTCCGCCTTCTGCAGAAGGCGGATTTGAAACAGATTCATGATTATGAGGATTAAAGAAATGATTGTCTTTAAATTCATTTTCGATTGTCACCTTCTGAATATTCCGACGCTAATCTGACATAACCTCAAAGCTTCAAAACATTGGGTAACAACAGTAACAACTTGCGCTCCTTTGCGCGCGTTTGATGCGCTTCAGGCAAGTACAAAAGTCGAGAAAAACCGCGCCAAATTTGAACGTTTTCATGTATGATTTGAGAACTTTTACTGGAAGACTTAAAAAACTTCATTATTTTTTTCCACATTTCGGCGTGGATTGAACCCAAAAACTCCCCTTGCGTATGCCCTTGGCTGCGACGTTGCCACTTTGGCAGTTTTGTGCATGATACATACCCGATAAGGAGGCTTGCATAAAAGAGTATTGAAAAGTATCAATCCTTGCAATTACCTTTTTTGTTTTCCACTTTGTATTCCTCAAAGTGCGGTCAGGAACGACGATCTTCGAATCTCTTACAATGCTATTTGAGAATGTGTTAGGCTGAGTGTTAATAGGAATTAAAACTGAAAATGTTACGGGAAGTATAAAAGGGTATTGAATTAATGAAATATAAATGCGCATTGCAGTATTAAAAATAATTGATTTATACCTCTCGTGATCTTGATTAATTACTATTTTTAACAAGTTTCGGTAATATTAAAACAAATGTGAATACTGTAGATAAATTTTTATTTTTAATCCCTGAGGAATAAAATTCTGTTAATTGAATCCTTCAATCCAATTCCCTGAAAAGTAACATGAACGAAGTTTATAATTTATCAAATACTGCAAAAATCACAGTAAGGGGTCATCCACAAAATACGTGATAAAATTTTTGGCCATTTTTGACTCCCTCCCCCCCATCATGATAGGCTATGATATTTCATAGATCCCCCTTGAAAAATACGTGATAAACTGTAACCCTTCCTCCTCTTAACATCAAAAAAAATAGTGAAAATTTCGATTAGCTTTTTAATTGTACCCCACAGTTTTCAAGAAGAATATTTATAAGCAAAGTGAAACACATTCTAATCACATTTCTAAAAGTATATTTGTAACTTAAGTATAGAATAACTTTTTTAAAGTAACAGTATTTGGTTTCTTGCTCTAATATAATTTTGTTTCATGTATATATTCTTTCTGGTTAACATCGATATCTTCGTCGAAGTTACTTGCTCCATGGATTGTCCAGGTGCCTTTCTTTCTTTTCGTTTTAAAGTACCATAGAACAACAGGATTCAGGGTCTTGAAATTTTAACGATTTTTATTTTTACTTTATTTAATTTTTGATTTTTGTTCGATAAATTAAATATTATTATTCCTCTTATTTCTGAAGAGAACAGCATTAAAAATCACATATTTTGAGAGAAAATGCAGTGTCTCATTTGACCCCGTATGCTCATCTCGCCCCAGTCTCCCCTATCTTGTATCAAAATTATTGAAGAAATTTAGCATACTTACAACATTCTAGTAGTTTAACAACCTGCTCTGGTTTTTTAGTTTTACGTTTGCCAACTCAGAATGTTTCCTCTTTAATAATTCTCCGAAATTTTCCTTAGATTTGATCAAACTCCACAATAAGGTAGCTCCTTTTTGTAAATCATCGCCTTTCTTATTTGGGTAGGCTTCTTTGAAATGTTTAGACAATTCTTGGTATGCCTTGTTCTTATCCATATTACAATAAAGATACTGCTCTGAAAAATGCAGCAAAATTCAACAGTTTTATTTTAATGGCTGTAAGTTTGTATAATGCATTTGATATAGAAATACTGGACCTCTTCATCTCTGTCAATTTAATATGTCTCAAAAATAATAATAGTGCAGGTAAGTTACAAGAAGGGTAGTAAAATAATAAAAGCAAAAATGAAGTAATGAGGTTGTGTCATTATATGACTTAGATAGTCTGCAAAATTTTGAAAAACAAAGAAGTCACTCTATTTATTTTTGTGCGAGAATTAAATGATTTGAGTTTTTAATCATTCGTTTGCATTTAATTCTTTTTATTGACGCATAATGATATTCGAGTATTCGAAATTGTAAGTTACAAAAAGGGTAGTAAATAAAAACAAA